>JAYKKM010000180.1:1712500-1989362 GCA_035772405.1 Chrysogorgia sp. JL179-B06
TATTGAATCAAACATAACATTTTGAAAAGGTTTTTAAATAGCCTTACCTGATGTGACTGTGACTATATAAATAAATTAAATAAACAGAATGTTACAAAAAATGTTACACAATAGATGCATCTGCAACTAAATACATTTTGCGTTGGGGTAGTTAAGAATAATTTGCATTTATTATTACTGACATTGGGCTTAAAGTGCATATAACGTCTGTGGGGATTTAACATATTTGTAATCTATGGATTCTACTGAGATAAATTGTAATATATCTTGTCAGCTGAAAATTTCATCTTCATGGACTTTTTTGCTGTTAAATTTGACGGAAATGATGTCATAGCGGGCATCTGTCTATATGAAAACCTTTTTACAGATTCCCGCTATGACGTCATTTCCGTCAACGTTAACAGCAAAAAAGTCTATGAAGATGAAATTTTCAGCTGACAAGATATATTACAATTTTTCTCAGGAGAATCGATAGATTACATATATGTTAAATTCCCACAGACGTTATATGCACTTTAATTGTACGTCGCCAGCTGTTATAGTCCATAGATAAACCCGAGTTCTTTCCCACAACATTCGCCGGTTAAAAAAACCAGTTAACCCTTTAAACACAGCATGCATCAACATACAAATTCTCCTTATTGGTCTCCAAACATTTCTTATAGTACTAGTTGAGAGAAGTTTTAAGGATGTTCGTACGTATTCCGTTGCTAGACAACCTGTTGCTAAGGACAGGTCAGCGCCCAATATATTTCGTGAGTGGACAATAAACTCAAGGACATATTCCAGACATAAAATATCTTGATTATTAGACAAACTTCTTTCGTCTGGTGACGTAATTCGACATCGTAAATCGACAAACATAAAAACTCTATAATTTTCGTCATTTTAGACATTATAGTACATTTCTGAGTGTCGTGTTAACCTAAATTACTTTCTACAAAAAAGTACGTATCGATTTGTTGATAAATTAAATAAAAATGAAGTTATCAATATTTTATTGTGTTTACTCACCTTAAAAATTCGATAAACCGGCTACTTTTTAAAATTTCTGAAAATCCATACGTACTTTTCTGAAGATAACAGTCCAGATTCCAATCGATGTGAAAAATTAATTTTACTTAAAAACCTTCAAAGATTATAGGAATTTTCATTTTTCGGTGACGTCATGATAACGTCATCATATGACATTACAAAACGAAAGCGTTTTGCCCACATATACCACATACAGACTGTCTTGATGGATAATTAAATCTGTGAAATTCTATGACGAATTTGTTAATTCTAAGCTTCCTTAGCAACGGATATAAGGTCTGCAAATCTAAATACGTCCGAACACCCTTAAAATCATTTCCGTTATTCCATTACCTATATGTTTAGTTAACCATTTATAATATTACGAGAAGTTAGGTGCTGATCACCGCTGGGGCATAAACGGTAAAGTTAAAAGTGACGACAGTTTCTATTTAAAAACAAAACTTAGAACTTACCGTAAACGGTAAGCTTAGACGTTGCTGTATCAACCCCGTACGCATTTTCGGCTCTGCATTGGTATATTCCAACATGAGCATCTGTGAGAGATTTGATTCGAATGCGTCCTTTATCTAAAACTCTTACAGCGTTACTCGGAACAACTAGAACACCGTTCATGGACCACGTGATCTTCGGTTGAGGTTTACCAGAAGCTTGACATACAATAGTTATTGCAACGTTGGGTTGGGCAATGATTGACGCACCAACAACACTCTTATAACGAGTCTTACGCGCGGGGACAACATCTGTCGTTTTAACATTTTTTCTGATGACTGGTGGCTCTATATCAGATAATATTATATAATAAGGTTAAAGGTAAATTCTAACGCATTTTGAGATACTGCTCAGAAAAATGGTTATGTTTTCATTCTTGCGGTCATTTATTCTAACGAAGTAATAAATAAAAAGGACTTCTCTCTTTACACGCACTAACCTCCAGGTTCTAATGTTGATGGCAGAGTTATAGCTAAAAATAAAAACTTAATATGAGAATTATGCATCCACGTATCCATGCATGCATCCATACATGCATGTTTGCCATACATGCACGCATGCATACATCTATACGTGCATGCATCAATGCATTCATCCATCCATGCATTCTTTTATCCATTCATTCATCCATGCATTCATCCATGCATTCATCCATGCATTCATCCATCCATGCATTCTTTTATCCATTCATTCATCCATGCATTCATCCATGCATTCATCCATCCATGCATTCTTTTATCCATTCATTCATCCATGCATCCATCCATGCATTCTTTTATCCATGCATGCATGCATCAATGCATTCACCTATCCATGCATTCCTTTATCCATTCATTCATTCAGCCATGCATTCATACATGCATGCATGCATGCATCCATCCATGCATTCATTTACCCATGCATTCATCCATCCATGCATGGAGGGATGATATGCAAGGGCGGATGAATGCATGAATGTATGTATGGCTGAATGCATGGATGGATGCATGGATAAATGGATGAATACATGGATGAATGTATGATGCATGGATAAATGGATGAATGCATGGATGAATGTATGATGCATGGATAAATGGATGAATGCATGGATGAATGTATGATGCATGGATAAATGGATGAATGCATGGATGAATGTATGATGCATGCATCCATCCATGTGATCCATGTGATCAATCCATCCATCCATCGGGTTCGATTCCCAGCTGGAAGGCCTTAATGTTGCATTTTTTCGGAACTGGTCCCAATTGGGTCTTAAAACACAGAAAATCCTAACACTGACAGGATAATTCCGTTGATCAGTGACATCCGTTCGTTCGTCCGTTGATTCAACCTTGCATGTGAACCAATGATATTGGTTTTTCAAAATTTGCATATTCGAATCTTCTAGTTATATGACAATATTCCTCTACAATAACTATGTCAAGATTACCTGAAGTTATCTCAGACGATGTTGGACGCACTCCTAAAAAAGTAGAAACATTTGAACAAATATATATAGAGAGAACTTGTCATATCCACGAGTGGTTGTATCAAACATATACATATACAACTACTGATTAAACATTAATTTCTTTTGAAATATATATATATATATATATATATAATATCATCAATAATTCACGAGAAAATACAAAGGAAATCAGTGGCATGACGGAGGTTGTATATATCTAATACAAAATTCATTTACATAAACTTTTACTTCGATTTACTCGGCTAAAATGGCTTGAATCTTCAATATTTTCGATAAACATGAACGTTTCATGCATTTTATTCGCGTCCGAGTTGTATCGGATATACAACCTCTCGCCTTCGGCTCGAGTTTGTATATACCATACAACACTTCCGCTCCAGTTGTAATATATATATATACTGTATATATATATATATATATATATATATAGCACCACACCGAAACCAAACATTAAACTATCGTTGGCCATGAAAACCATACATGAAAATACATGAAAACCATACATGACTGTATGTGTCTTTGTTGCTCACACAACGTTACTAAACGGATAAAATGGTTCACTTTTGGAGCAATAGGTTCTTTATAGGATCTAAACCAGTCGGCTATCATCTCAAAGAGTTTGAAAATCCCACTAAAGTACAAAAGATATGTTTTAAAAAAAGTCATATTGTACCTGGTGGTAAACAGTCAAATCGTGTGCAAAAACACCCGAGACTCTGCGGATCAACAGGAACAACCGAGAACTTGAGGGTATAGGGCAATGTACATTCCAGTAAGTCGAGAGTTTTATGAGGACATAATATTCGACATTGTAAGCCCCTTGATGTGCATGTACATATGCGGTTACAGTTATCCTCAGAATACTCTACTCCAATCCTTAAGTGCTCACCATTGCTTCTCAAGCAGCCTAAATATATTCTAAGTATTACTTTCCTACATATACCAAGAAAAGAGCTTACATGACATGTCTAATTTTGAAATATAATGCGAACTGACTCCAGGCCTTAAAATATCGGTCGGTCACGGACATTGTTCGACCCATTCGTGAAATTGTCCGACATGTCAATCGAGATATGGTCTGGAAACTCGGCAAACTTCAAAACGACTATAATGAGCTACGTTTTGATGTTGAACCGTACCTTACACTGTGCACATCCTTTGTTTTAGGTTTATTAATATTTAAACTACACGGTTGAGCGATTAAACCCAAACAATTCTATTGGATGATTGCTTCATTATACTAAAATACAATACGTTCAGTGACCGTGCACCGTGCACAAAATTGCATAAAGACGAACAAAAAGATAGAACAAAGACTTTAGCTGAGTTTCCAGACCATATCTCGATTGACTATGTTCTGTGCGACCCAAGTGAAATTGAGGTCAGTAGTTTGTCCGACCCATAGTTTATTGGTGTCCGACCGAACTGTAACTTTGTCCGACGAATTACAGAGTTACAGCGGTAAAAGATCACGCAAAGAATAACAGTGACGATCCACAACATCCTCACACCATGGCTTATAGTTATTATCTGAAAGCCAATGGAGTAGAAATAGAACAGCGTGCAAAGAAATTAGCAAAAACCTGCGACAAAGTGAACAGTGATGTAGTGTCGGGACTGCTACATCAATCAAATGGATCCACGTTGAATAAAACTAAAACCAAGTTCGAGACAGCATATTTCGTGGTCAAGAATGAACTACCCACCACTACATGCAAAGATTTAAATTTCCGAGCCAAACTGAACTCAAAGTCATCGGACATTATCAGATATTTTTGTCCGACCAAAACTCAAAGTCATCGGATATTTTGTCAGACGGCTCTGCAAAAGATATTTTAAGGCCTGACTGACTAGTAAAGTTCAATGAGAACAATTGTAGAAATAGTATTGTTTCAAATAAGATCGCTCTTCGATAAAGTCATTCTACTCTAAGGGAATTGCAGTCAAACATAAATTTATTTTTAAGGCATCGAAGTATAATGTTTAAAAATGTTAATAGTTTTATGGTATTTGGGCTCTTGTATTCGAGAAATGACGCCGCCATTTTAGAGTTTGCTCGACGATCAAAGTTGATGTACAGCGGTGGTTTTCTTTTCAAATTTCACGTCAATGAATGGTAGTTTTTTGTTCCTTGTACTCAATGACGTCAAAATTGAAAAGAAACGCCCGCTGTATATCAAGTTTGAGTCGTCGAGCAACTCTAAAATGGCGGCATCCAAAAGCGTAAAATACGAGAATAAATATATTAGCTCTCGAGTACAAGAGCAGATATCATCAAATTATTAGTATTTCTAAACATAACACTTGATGGTCTTTGATTTAAATATTGTTTATATTTTGACTACAGTTCACCTTTAGTATCAAATGAGAGAAATAACTGCATATAGATATAGGGTCAATTAGTTAATAAAATTTTACCTGATGTGGTGGCCGATGAGGTGGTTGGAGTTAATGTAGTTTTCTCTACAAGATAAAATATTAAAGCATTATTTACATTCCGATGCTCAGTGGTTCAAAGTCTGTATATAAAAAGGTGAAATTTAGCTAGGATTCCCGAAGCCGTAACCTTCTGTTTCCCGGTGAGACGCTCTAACCATAAAGATACACGGACTAATAATTAACAATTAATTATTAACAATTAATTAAAAATAATTAACAATTATTGGATGAGGTGAAGCATGATATCGAGAATTATCAAGGACGAGGTTTGCCTTGATAATTCTCGATATCATACGAAAACCGAATCCAATGATTGTTTTTGCGTTCGACGAAGGAGAACGCATTCTAATCTTGCATGTTATGGGTTACCTGTGCTTTGCAGCTAAAAGAAATCAAGATAAAAACTTTACCCTTTTTGAATAAATTACCGTTTTGGAATTTGGAATAAATTATAGCATTAGTACTAGGAGTTCTTCAGAAGTGAAATGCTGCCTCGGGACTGACACAGGAGCAGTGGATACGAGGTTGCATGTAGAAGTGTTCAGGATTAGGCATGCCTGGCGGATCAAATAAATAGAATGTAGAATATAAACCACGGATAAAGGCGATCATATGGCCCACTATAGCCTTCTCATATTAAAATAACATACGGTAATCATATGGCGCGTTTATAATGTCAAAATTCAATCTGACCATTTGAGCACGATACATCTAATTCGAACAACATTTACTAACGAACGGGAATGCGGGATGTCACCGTTGTCGAAAACATTGACGTTTATATCGCGTCTCCTTGAATTAAGACGCGGTCGTTTGTTGCCGTGTTCCACTCGAAAGGCGATCATTTGGCCATTCTAGCCTTCTCGCGAAGTTATAAATTTTCCATGCAAGCGACACTTTTGCCAAATCGAACTTCACGTTTGTAATATTTCTGAATTGAACGATTTACAGGTATCTGGCGGTCAAGCGGTCATATTTCAAATCGAACAAACGAACGGGAAATATACCCTTCTAATAACATACGGAAATCATGCGCGATAACCGTTGTCAAAAACATCGAGGTTACAGTGTCTCCTTCAATTAAGACGCTATAATATATTTATTAGCTTTATTTATTTTCATAATTCGTTACAGCTAATATTATACCTCAACTATAAATTATCCAATCAAAGAGCTAGATTTGTACCACGTGACCAGTCAATTTAAACTCGAATTCCCCGCTCTAACCTCGAATTCCCCGCTGATGACATCATCACTAAATCTTGATACTCGTGCCCAGATCTCTTTGCGGACGTATGTATAGTCAGCGAAATCTCGATTTGTGTAAATTGCCCTCTGTCGTTCGAGATATTTGTTTAGTTTTATGACGTTTTGTGACGTAGAAGTTTTATCACGTGTATTATAGATTTATAGTTATTTATCCTACCTTTCGGAACTTGTCAACGCTGTAAGTTGTGCTGTGCGTATTTGAAGGATCTGCTCTGCCTTTGCAACCTTATTTCAGTGAGGAAATATTTTCTTGTTTTAATATATATTAGAAGGGTATTCCCGTTCGTTTGTTCGATTTGAAACACAACCGCTCGACCGCCGTGAAGTTCAATTTGGAAAAAGTGTCGCCTGAATGGAAAATTTACAACTTCGCGAGGCTTACTCGTTTCGAGTAAATGTTGTTCGAATTAGATGTACTGTAATTGTATGGCGTTGAAATGGTCATTGAATTTTGACATTATAAGCGCGCCATATGATTACCGTATGTTATTTTAATATTAGGAGGCTATATGATCGCCTTGATACGTGGTTTCGACGAGTGGAATACGGCTGCGTGCCACTATAGGAAGGAGTGTTTGCAACAAACGACAGCGTCTTAATTCAAGTAGACACTATAACCTCAATGTTTTTGAGAACGGTGACATCCTGCATGATTGATTTCCGTGTGTTGCTTTAATATTAGAAGGGTATTCCCGTTCGTTTGTTCGATTTGAAATATGACCGCTCGACCGCCAGATAACTTGTTCAATTCAGCATGAAGTTCGATTTGGCAAGTGTCGCTTGAATGGAAAATGTATAACTTCGCGAGGCTTTCTCGTTTCGAGTAAATGTTGTTCGAATTAGATGTATGGCGTTCAAATGGTCATATTGAATTTTGATATTATAAACGCGCAATATGATCACCGTATGTTATTTTAATATTACAAGGCTATATGATCACCTTGATTTAGATTGTGGTTTAGACTCTGCATTCTATTTATTTGATCCTCATGCTATAGAAAATTTCTAGCATTATTCTGGTGGAATGCCTGATCATGAACACTGCTCTAACCTCGTACCCACGGCACTGCTCCTGTGTATGTTCCGAGGCAGCATTTCACTTCTGATAAGAACTCCTAGTAATATGCATAACATGATATTTCTCGATTTTCACATTGAAATTGTGGAAGACGGCCATCTCTTACCGACCTGGAACTTAAAGCATAGTTTATACATGTCATTGTGAAAGAAAATTTTTAACTGCGGTCAAAACACAGCAAATGAGTGGTTAGGTTTCAGCCAAAATGGAGTCGATACACGAAACCATAGACGCAAACGTTTGGTTTAACGGCAGTTTGATGTAGTTAAGCTGTAATCTCCATCGGGTTCCTTTTAATAGGACAGCACTGTTTCTTAAACCTACCTTCAACACGACTCGTTACGGTGATAATTGTCCACATTGCATTAAACCTGACTGGTGTTACCACTAGAACAGGAAGACCGTTAACAAAAAGATTTTTGCCACTAAGCACATCATACGCGCCAAATGTAACCAGATTATCTGACGGCAGTTTGAATGTCTTTGTAAATTCTTCGCCAGCAGCGATTTTGAAGTATCTTGATGGTGCGGCAAGGTTGCTTTTCAGACGAATAGATCTTGGATAGTTGTTGACCACTCTCAACAAAATGTAATAATAAACAGACGGTTCTGTGGGCCCTAAGATAGGAGAAAGGAAATAAGAGTAAATTAAAACCAACATATCGGCTAACGTTTCATATAAGTATCCCGAATTCAAAACATAGTCCTAACCCCAAACCTTATCCTAATCCTCAACTTAATGCCAACCCTAACTCTTACGATAATGCTTTATTTTAGAAATAACAGCTGATTTTAATTTCGAATTTTACTACCGATAGTCTGTGTGACGTCATTTCCGGATTTATATGTAACGTCACCCAACATATCTCTAAAGGCGGATTTTAGGCCTCGTGGAAGATAGTTGGAATTTTTGAACTATTTTTTACTCGTGGCAAGTACTCGCAGTAAATATAACCAATCAAAACAAATTATGTCAACATTTCAAATCATTAGTAACTCGTGGGGAAAACTGCAAAAGGAAACCATTACCATGTCGATGGTTAACTTGCATTGATATTGAAGGAAGAAATTACATAAATTAATAGAACTTTCACCTCGATTCTTTTGTTTGAGGTGCTATATCTGAAACATTCAGAAGAGTGCTTCATCAGTTTGTTAAAAAAAAACTCGGCTATCGCTTCATCAGTCTTGAAACCCCGCGAGTTATCGCAACGAGCTGCATGTGGTGGAAATACAGTGGAAACCATGCGAGTACCCGGAGCGAGCTGCGAGTTGCTTCGTGCGAGGACTGGAAATCCGCCTTAAGGAGAAAGAACGCGTGCAATATAATTCTTATAATTCTTATTCAAATCAATGAAACACAAATATGTATACTCGTTTAAGAAGCAACATCAAACACTCGTTTATCGTGTTTCATCAGGGGACTCCATTCTTTTCTCGTGTTTGGAACCTGTGATAAAACACTCAAACTCGTGTGTGATCTATTGCATCAAGCATGTAAACTTTGTGGTGTATAAAGACTTGGATATATTCGACGGTTTTTTCCCATAAATTACTTTAGCATCGATATAAACTGATGGAAGTTACTAAATTCCAACTAACCAGTAAGAACAGACGATGTTGTTTCAACTGGAGGAACTTTCGTCTCGGGGGCTATAATTCCTGTAGAAACACTGACAGGAGCATCAGTTACAGGAACATCAGTTGCAGGAGCATCAGTTGCAGGAGCATCAGTTAAAGCATCAGTTACAGGAGCATCAGTTGCAGGAGCATCAGTTGCAGGAGCATCAGTTGCAGGAGCATCAGTTGCAGGAGCATCAGTTACAGGAGCATCAGTTACAGCAGCATCAGTTACAGGAGCATCAGTTACAGGAGCATCAGTTACAGGAGCATCAGTAACAGGAGCATCAGTAACAGCAGCATCAGTTGGAGGAGCATCAGTTACAGGAGCATCAGTTGCAGGAGCATCAGTTACTGGAGCATCAGTTGCAGGAGCATCAGTTGGAGGAGCATCAGTTGCAGGAGCATCAGTTGGAGGTTCAAGCGCTAAACGATAATAAAAAAGGGGAGAAAGAAGTTTTCAAAGAAGCCAAGAGTGTTTTAGTACAAATATATAGCAAACCGATAAATATGTGACAAATTGGTAATAATCCTCACTTCTAAAGTGGTATTAAAATGAATTCATCATAACTTATATATCAATACTTACCAATATAATCTGGAACATTCAAAACGATAGCTCTTCCAGCTTCATCCTGCGGCGTCATCACAAATACAACTTGATCATTTATTTTAACTTCTTTCCCAGAACCTCTCTCTACAGCTCTAATCTCCACGTTAATATTGCTTGAAACGGGAATAGTTAAAAGAACAGTTTGGCCATTCAGTACACCGATGTTGTTATAAGGACTATATAGAGTTGTTGGTAGGGTGATATCTTGACCATACGTGTTTGTAATAATAAACACAATGTAGTACACTTTTTCCGGCAAAGTTGGAACTGAAAAAAAAGGAAAATATATAAAAAATAGACCAATATTTACAACCAATGTGCGGCAAGATCTAATATATTATTCGCTCTCTACCAGCGAAAGCAATTCCGAGAACAAATTATTTCGCCAAACATGCATCTGATTATTCATTAATTCTACTCGAACAGAGTTATTTCCTATTGAAAACATTTTAATCAACTTTACACATTACAAAATATTTATGCGAAACTGAAAAAGCTATTGTTTGTCACTATTAAAACGCAACGTTTGTAGCAGCTTTGTGGTATATCTATGAAAAAATACCAGTTGTGGTATTTTTTCCTAAATACCGTTACTATATAAAAATTTAAGTTTGATACTGATGTCATTAGCCAAGTAAAATTGATTCAAATGTTATCAATAACGATATCCACAAACAACAAGAATTTCTGAGCTATCACCAATTAAAAACCAATATAGTCGTATTGGAAAATATGGGTTTAAGTGTAGCATGAAACATCATTTTCTACAGATGTGAAAATAAAACTACATTTACAGCTGAACATACAAACTGTAGGACGATTAATATACAGGACCTCCAAGAAACCAAAGTAATCCCGAGGCATCAAACTAATGATCGACTGGCCATTTATGTTAATTATTTCATGATTAACATCTTTCGCCTGCACAGTATACGGAATTTGACTGTTTGGTTGTTCGCTCACAACTACCATTTCTCCGCGTTTTAATTTGATATAATCCAATCGATCTGATTTAGTGATGGCCACAGATACATCATCGTCGTAATTATTCACCAATATCAACACCACATAGAACCTGACTTCACCTAGAACAAATAATAATCAAAGTCAACATAATATTATTTAATATTAAACACAACCGGTGAAAACCATAAGCTGTCACTATAGAAAAATAATCGAAAACAAAATATTTTACCAGGTTCAATGATAAGGCTATAAGCGACTTCTTGAGACTCCCTTGGTGTGAGAATAGCAAACATCATTCCATTTACAGGAATAGGAATTCCATCGTCTTCGTTATAGATCCGCACCACAACAGGTTGCCTCGAATTTGTAACCACGGAAACCTCACGAGTCTCATAATTTTCAATAACAATATTACCGATCGTGGAAATTGGACTGCTTCGCACTTTAACGTTATTCCCATAGTTATTAACAACCTCAAAAACAATATAGTATTGTGGAGCAACAGACGGAGGTTGAGCTGAAGGAACACCAGTTACAACAACAGGAGCATCAGTTCTGGGAGCATCTGTTATAGGAGCATCAGTTACAGGAGCATCAGTTACAGGAGCATCAGTTACAGGAGCATCAGTTACAGGAGCATCAGTTGCAGGAGCATCAGTTACTGGAGCATCAGTTGCGGGAGCATCAGTTGCAGGAGCATCAGTTGCAGGAGCATCAGTTACAGGAGCATCAGTTGCAGGAGCATCAGTTGCAGGAGCATCAGTTACAGGAGCATCAGTTGCAGGAGCATCAGTTGCAGGAGCATCAGTTGCACGAGCATCAGTTGCAGGAGCATCAGTTGCAGGAGCATCAGTTGCAGGAGCACCAGTTGCAGGAGCATCAGTTGCAGGAGCATCAGTTGCAGGAGCATCAGTTACAGGAGCATCAGTTACAGGAGCATCAGTTGCAGGAGCATCAGTTACAGGAGCATCAGTTACAGGAGTATCAGTTACAGGAGCATCAGTTGCAGGAGCATCAGTTGCAGGAGCATCAGTTACAGGAGCATCAGTTACAGGAGCATCAGTTACAGGAGCATCAGTAACAGGAGCATCAGTTGCAGGAGCATCAGTTGCAGGAGCATCAGTTGCAGGAGCATCAGTTACAGGAGCATCAGTTACAGGAGCATCAGTTACAGGAGCATCAGTTACAGGAGCATCAGTTACAGGAGCATCAGTTGCAGGAGCATCAGTTGCAGGAGCATCAGTTGCAGGAGCATCAGTTGCAGGAGCATCAGTTGCAGGAGCATCAGTTACAGGAGCATCAGTTACAGCAGCATCAGTTACAGGAGCATCAGTTACAGGAGCATCAGTAACAGGAGCATCAGTAACAGCAGCATCAGTTGGAGGAGCATCAGTGACAGGAGCATCAGTAACAGGAGCATCAGTAACAGGAGCATCAGTTGGAGGAGCATCAGTTACAGGAGCATCAGTAACAGGAGCATCAGTTGGAGGAGCAGCAGTAACAGGAGCATCAGTAACAGCAGCATCAGTTGGAGGAACATCAGTAACAGGAGCATCAGTTGGAGGAGCATCAGTAACAGGAGCATCAGTTGGAGGAGCATCAGTAACAGGAGCATCAGTTGGAGGAGCATCAGTAACAGGAGCATCAGTAACAGCAGCATCAGTTGGAGGAACATCAGTAACAGGAGCATCAGTAACAGCAGCATCAGTTGGAGGAGCATCAGTAACAGGAGCATCAGTTGGAGGAGCATCAGTAACAGGAGCATCAGTAACAGCAGCATCAGTTGGAGGAACATCAGTAACAGGAGCATCAGTTGGAGAAGCATCAGTTTCAGGAGCATCAGTAACAGGAGCATCAGTAACAGGAGCACCAGTTGCAGGAGCATCAGTTGCAGGAGCATCAGTTGCAGGAGCACCAGTTCCAGGAGCATCAGTTGCAGGAGCATCAGTAACAGGAGCATCAGTTGGAGGTTCAAGCGCTAAACGATAATAAAAAAGGGGAGAAAGAAGTTTTCAAAGAAGCCAAGAGTGTTCTAGTACAAATATATAGCAAACCGATAAATATGTGACAAATTGGTAATAATCCTCACTTCTAAAGTGGTATTAAAATGAATTCATCATAACTTATATATCAATACTTACCAATATAATCTGGAACATTCAAAACGATAGCTCTTCCAGCTTCATTCTGCGGCGTCATCACAAATACAACTTGATCATTTATTTTAACTTCTTTCCCAGAACCTCTCTCTACAGCTCTAATCTCCACGTTAATATTGCTTGAAACGGGAATAGTTAAACGAACAGTTTGGCCATTCAGTACACCGATGTTGTTATAAGGACTATATAGAGTTGTTGGTAGGGTGATATCTTGACCATACGTGTTTGTAATAATAAACACAATGTAGTACACTTTTTCCGGCAAAGTTGGAACTGAAAAAAAAGGAAAATATATAAAAAATAGACCAATATTTACAACCAATGTGCGGCAAGATCTAATATATTATTCGCTCTCTACCAGCGAAAGCAATTCCGAGAACAAATTATTTCGCCAAACATGCGATTATTCATTAATTCTACTCGAACAGAGTTATTTCCTATTGAAAAGATTTTAATCAACTTTACACATTACAAAATATTTATGCGAAACTGAAAAAGCTATTGTACGCAACGTCGCAGCTTTGTGGTATATCTATGAAAAAAATACCAGTTGTGGTATTTTTTCCTAAATACCGTTACTATATAAAAATTTAAGTTTGATACTGATGTCATTAGCCAAGTAATATTGATTCAAATGTTATCAATAACGATATCCACAAACAACAAGAATTTCTGAGCTATCACCAATTAAAAACCAATATAGTCGTATTGGAAAATATGGGTTTAAGTGTAGCATGAAACATCATTTTCTACAGATGTGAAAATAAAACTACATTTACAGCTGAACATACAAACTGTAGGACGATTAATATACAGGACCTCCAAGAAACCAAAGTAATCCCGAGGCATCAAACTAATGATCGACTGGCCATTTATGTTAATTATTTCATGATTAACATCTTTCGCCTGCACAGTATACGGAATTTGACTGTTTGGTTGTTCGCTCACAACTACCATTTCTCCGCGTTTTAATTTGATATAATCCAATCGATCTGATTTAGTGATGGCCACAAATACATCATCGTCGTAATTATTCACCAATATCAACACCACATAGAACCTGACTTCACCTAGAACAAATAATAATCAAAGTCAACATAATATTATTTAATATTAAACACAACCGGTAAAAACCATAAGCTGTCACTATAGAAAAATAATCGAAAACAAAATATTTTACCAGATTCAATGATAAGGCTATAAGCGACTTCTTGAGACTCCCTTGGTGTGAGAATAGCAAACATCATTCCATTTACAGGAATAGGAATTCCATCGTCTTCGTTATAGATCCGCACCACAACAGGTTGCCTCGAATTTGTAACCACGGAAACCTCACGAGTCTCATCATTTTCAATAACAATATTACCGATCGTGGAAATTGGACTGCTTCGCACTATAACGTTATTCCCATAGTTATTAACAACCTCAAAAACAATATAGTATTGTGGAGCAACAGACGGAGGTTGAGCTGAAGGAACACCAGTTACAACAACAGGACCATCAGTTCTGGGAGCATCTGTTATAGGAGCATCAGTTACAGGAGCATCAGTTGCAGGAGCACCAGTTGCAGGAGCATCAGTTGCAGGAGCATCAGTTGCAGGAGCATCAGTTGTAGGAGCATCAGTTACAAGAGCATCTGTTGCAGGAGCATCAGTTGGAGGAGCATCAGTTGCAGGAGCATCAGTTACAGGAGCATCAGTTGCAGGAGCACCAGTTGCAGGAGCACCAGTTGCAGGAGCATCGGTTGCAGGAGCATCAGTTGTAGGAGCATCGGTTGCAGGAGCATCAGTTGTAGGCGCATCAGTATCAGGGGCATCGGTTTCAGGAGCAACAGTTGCAGGTGCATCAGTTAAAGGAGCATCAGTTACAGGTTCAACCGCTAAACGATAATAATCAAAGTGGAGAATAGGCTGATGCGGTATATCGATATTTCGATAAATACTGGTATTTTTAAAATACCGAATATTCGATATTCTAATTCTCAGATACCGAAAATATCGAAACTTTCGATATCATCGGTTGTGTGTTACACCATTTTTGCATATTCGTAGAAAAACGTAAGCTGAACCTATTAAATGTATCAACTTGCGATTTTTTTCTCACGTGCTGATATAAAACAAGAATCGCTAATTAGCGCTATTCAAAAGGATGACACTTTTTGCAGAAGCTTTTCTATAAAAACAAGTGAGATCTGTGAGAGAACGACAAATCACAAGACAAAGGATGTCTTCTTCTCAACTGTCAAAATACTTCGAAATGGATTTGAATAGATCAGAATTTACACAGCTCATGACACAGTTGCCAGTCGACACGTTGCCATACTGAAGTCAATTAGTCAACACGTTTTCTTGAGCCCATTATAGTTTATTATCTCTGTTCTGTTCAGTGTTCATCATGCCTAATGCGCGTATAAATTTATCACGCTGTGTAAACGTGCGCGACTGCTATTTATAACATTTTGTGCTGTTTGACAACTTTACGTCACGTACTAAAAAACGTACCGGTGTGTAATGATGTGTAAAAATACCGGTATATTCAATATTACCGGTATTTTTTTTCCCGGTATCGGTAGCGGAGAATAAAGGTTTTTAAATAAGCCAAGAGCGTTTTATTACAAAAATATAACTGCAAATACGATAAATATATGAAAAATTGGCAATACTCCCTCACTTTTAAGGTGCAGTTGAAAAATATTATTTTTAAATCGTATTTCATTATTCCGTAAGCGCTATGTTTTTTTTTTCGGGTGCGCCAAGCTATTGTCAGTAGGTTTGGCGTCATAATGATTTGTTATCACGAATTGTCCATTTACTAGCATCCAATGAAAATCGAGTGAAAATGAAAAATAATTTATACGGTCGCACCCGTAATCAATTTTGAAGCTGATGTCATACATAACGATTATACTGTAGATGTAAATGATGTAACATAAAAGATTGACACGTTTTGTCTAACTTCAATACAGGACTTTCGAATTTCAGTCGGCGCGATGCATCATGGGTAGGGTCAAAGGGCATAAAATATCTTCGATAATGTTTACACTTGAGTTGATATACGCTACCATGATATATTTGGATTTTTCTATTCGAAAACGAGTTGTGTGGCGAAACCATCAAATCCACGTCTCGCGGAAGTTATTTGACGTCGTTTTAGGTAATTTCCGCAAACTAGCTTTTCAGAGTAAAGGCTGCTCTCCAGTGTTGGATTTTTCACGCGTTCGTAAACGTACGTAAAAGTTGAATATAGTTCAACTATTCAACTTTTTACGTACGTTAGGTACGCGTGCAAAAACGCAGCACTGGAAAGCAGCCTTAAGGCGGGGGTCTACCTAAATTTTTACCTCAGAGGCAAAAAAAATGTTTTCAACTTTTATGAAGCTTTAAATACTGGAAGAACATTTTCTGGTTGATTCACAGTTAAATTTTTTTTTATCTGTTTATAAGCATTTTTATCTACCAGTGACTTAGTTTCCATAGCAACGCATTTAGCATTTTTTGTTTTCTTGCGCATTTCACCCCCCAGAAACGCAAAACAAAACTTTATGATCTACTTGATCTACTTTTTCGGTTGTTTTCTGGGCAAAACTGGTTCTGTTTCCTGGGAAATGGTGTATTGTTTTTATTGTAGCATGCAAAAGTGCAGCCAAGAAAATACTCTTTTATACTTTTGTTATGCTTTGTGATGGTAACCAAGGTAGTAGATAGTTGCGATGGTGAAAATGAACCCTTACATTCAGACATGGAAAACGTCAAGGAATGGTCAGGCAAATGTATATACGTGTCACTTTTAATTTGAATATCAGGAGTCTAAGTCATTCGTTTGCGACAAGTTTCGATTGGGGACGATTTAACGACAACTGTATCTCTGTTTACATAATTTTCGGTGGAATATATTTGTCAGGGGGAACAAGGACCCGTTTCTTCTTTGGCTTGAATTGCCATTATCATTTTATTCTCAGTGGATACATAATGTATATTTTGAAATTTAGCAAGCTAGCGGCGTAGACTGGTTTGCTTTGAGTTTAAAGAGAATGTCTAGTCTCGTGCGAAACTGTTCACACCGTTGCACTGTTTACGTTCATACGGATCGATTTTGTAATATCTTTATTTCATCTTCAAAACTTTCGACTTGAATACCAAATCACTGATCGACATCACGAAGTGATAGAGTTACTTTTTATAGATTTTTTGCAAGTATTTTTTATAGCGTCAAATCCGTCAATCATGTTGTTGTTTTAAATCGGAGAAGAAGGTCAAAGGGACATGCAAATTGGCGCTCGAATTGAGGGCACAGCCCGTGGTTGTTATTAGTGTATAGACAGTACTAGTTCATTGTTAATATGCATAAATACATGTCGTGTACATGACCACTCTAAGCCGGGGAAACTAAAACCTATATTAAAGGCATTATACCATCAAAAATTGGGGTAAATAATACCTAACTAAAACCGGAAGTCGAAAAGGGAACTCCAAATACACCTTAAGCGAGAGATTGCACGCTTTAACTCATCATTCTAAGTTTTAAAAAAATATTTTCTTCTACACTTTCGGCTCTAGGTTCGTGTTTATGTTTCACAACAATGGCGGACGCTACTAGTTTCCTACCGTCACAGCCTCCCTCGTTAGCAACAAAGCCAGAGGATCCCGTATATTCTTTTACAGGACGAGGGATCGGGTTATTGGTCTTAATGATGTCCTCGCCAACTGTGAAACACGGCAATGTGGAAACTTAGCCCTAAAGCGTCCGCCCGTTGCAAAACATCTCTCGCTAACTCAATTTCAAATATGTCCAACGACTGTTCACGTGACTACCGTAGCTATACTCGAAATCCAGGGGGGGCTAGTTTTATTTTTTTAGGGGCAACTGCGGGGCTAAAAATATGTATATTATACGAAACCTAATTGCACAGGCATAAAAATTTAAAATTTCAATCTGGGTACGTACAGTACTTCATCACTTCATGTTATGGGATATAGTGGATTCACTGGGTTGGGGGGTTAATGTAAATAGGACTAAGGTTATACGGGCAAAGCAGTATATACAATGAAGAAAAACATCATTGCCGCTCTTCATCTCAACATTGAATTGAAACCCTTGCCAAACAACATCGCTTCTGCCCTACTTGGACCATAATTTGACCTTTGTTCTCGACTATAAACTTTAAAGCCATTTATCCGGGATTGCACTTTTTATACTTTGAGAAAGGATATCTCTGGAACGATTTAACCAATTGACATGAAATTTTCAGGATTTATATATCTTACCATTTTATTCGGGATAAGCACAGGATTTTTTTGTAGTACTAATAGAACTAATCTTATGGTCTAAAAACTGTTAGATTTTTCCATCTTGTCTAGTGGTGTAAACAAATTCAAGTTGTTTTTAAAATTTTTTTAAATCCTATGCTCATCCCACAGTTTTGTACTTTCTGTATAAGAAACAAAAATAATTTTCAAATTTGAATAAATACGTGGGAAGATATCTTTTCTTGAACAGCCAGTAGCCACTCACAGCATGTGGCCTAATTAATTGACTGGTGTCAGGTTTCAATGGGACATATTGCTAAACCAATTATAATTTCGGATTCC
This sequence comes from Chrysogorgia sp. JL179-B06, assembly GCA_035772405.1. Lineage (NCBI taxonomy): Eukaryota > Metazoa > Cnidaria > Anthozoa > Scleralcyonacea > Chrysogorgiidae > Chrysogorgia > Chrysogorgia sp. JL179-B06. The sequence goes on from JAYKKM010000180.1 coordinate 1,731,231, forward strand.
TTGTTCATCTAGCTTTAAAATAATATATAGTTTGTCATGGTTCAGGTGAAATGATTTTCTGTTATTGCAATTTTACTAACACTACTGTAAAATCGGGCTGTTCAGGTAGACCCCCGCCTTAAGCAGTACACCGGATAAAGTTCGACCAGATCCGACTACATTTAAAGGTGATTGGATAGGTGAGTCATAAAGAATGAAGCAATGGCCACCAATATTTTAAAGTGACGTTACCATGTACATATGAAAAACCATCCGGGAAACGACATCCCACTACAAAAGACTGCTTTATTCAGCTTTCTTTTGAACCACAAGTTCGGCTGCTTCTAAACATACAGGTATGTTTTGCCCAGCAGCAGCAAACACACGGCAACTAATTACTAATTCTGCTTTTTAATATATATTTAAAAATTCCCTTCTTAGTAGCTACTTACACTGAAAAGCTTAGTTCGCGGAAATTATCCAAAACGACGTCAACTAACTTCCGTGAGATGTATATGATGTAATGGTTTCGCCATACAATTCGTTTTCGAAAAGAAAAATCCAAATCTATCACGGTAGCGCAGATCAACTCATGTGTAAACACTGTCGCAGAAATGTTATGCTCGAATGCCCTTTAATTGACCCTACCCATCATGCATCGCGCCGATTGGAATTCATGAACCTTGCAACAATTTGAGTTTTGCTAACGGCCAGAAACTAATTCATCATAACTTATATATCAATACTTACCAATATAATCGAGAATATTCAAAACGATAGCTCTTCCAGCTTCATCCTGTGGCGTCATCACAAACACAACTTGATCATTTATTTTAATTTCTTTCCCAGAACCTGTCTCTACAGCTCTAATCTCCACGTTAATATTGCTTGAAACGGGAATAGTTAAACGAATAGTTTGGCCATTCAGTACACGGATGTTGTTATAAGGACTATATAGAGTTGTTGACAGGGTTATATCTTGACCATACGTGTTCGTGATAATAAACACAATGTAATACACCTTTTCCGGCAAAGTAGGAACTGAAAAAAAAAGGAAAATATATAAAAAATAGACCAATATTTACAACCAATATGCGGCAAGATCTGATATATTATTCGCTCCCTACTAGCGAAAGCAATTTCGAAAGAAAAAAATTTCGCCAAACACGCATCTGATTATTCATTGCTGAATTCTGCTCGAACAGAGTTATTTCCTATTAACAACATTTTAATTAATTTTACACATTACAAAATAGTTATGCGAAACTGAAAAATCTATTGTATTTATTGTATTTTTAACAAAACGAGAAGTATTATTTTTCTAATATTCTGTCCTTTTTAGTAATCATTCAGGCGGTAAATCATGAACCTTGCCACAAGAATGTAACCAAAACATATCTACAGTAAGCAACAATTTGAGTTTTGTCTAACGGCCAGAAACTAATTCATCATAACTTATTGCTGCCTCCACACTATTCTTGACACGTGCGTAACTCGTGCTCAGTCTCTTTGACGAATATTTCGATTTGTTCGAGCTGCACTTTCCGGGGGGAAACGGGGGGGCACTTACTAGGGAAACTAGGGAAAACTGCGCATGTTCTATTTGCACCGCGCTGTCTTCCGCTGTCTTCTCAAACTACAGAAAGATTGCTTCTCTAAAATCGACTCCGCTGTTTTGTCTGTTTTCGCTTGCTTATGAACTGCCGAAATTCGAGAGTATTTGAGAGCCTGTGGACAAGAATCCCGATTACCCGATATTTCGATAACAAACGCAATGGCTGTATGTTTCTTATTTGTATCGTCCTTAATCGACGGCTTCAGAATTTGGCCGCCATCTTCAAAAACAGCATCGTAATTTAACCCAAATACGTCGAACGTTTTCTTGACAAATAATCAACTCTACAAGCTCTCTTATACCTTAAAACAAAGATAATTTATCTGTCTACAATATACGTAAACGTTATTGTGCTACCATACTTAGTTGTTTTTAAAAAAGCGCAATATCGAACATGCCTTGATATTCGTAATATGTCATTCGCAGTTCGACATTGTTTACATTTAGATATCCAATTGTCCAAATTTAATACTATCATTGCTTACAATATATTAGTTTTACTTCAATATAAACATAGTTCATAGCCTCATTCCGTCATTCGTTGCCTTTCAAATTGCGGTATATTCATACGTTGTGCTGCCGGCTGCGCACTTTTACATACAGTCATACACAAGCCCAAGTAGCCTGTAGTCCGAGTTAACGCCTATTCCCGTTCGTTTGTTTGATTTGAAATATGACCGCACGACCGCCAGCAAATATTACAAACGTGAAGTTCGATTTGGCAGAAGGGTCGGCTTGATCATGGAAAATTTATGGCTTGCTCTTTCGAGTAAATGTTGTTCGAATTAGATCATTCAATTTTGACATAAACGCGCCATATATGATTACCATATGTTATTACATCTATATATGCTATATAAATTTCTGGCATCATTCTGCTGGCATGCCTGATCAGTGATCCTGAACACTGCTCCAACCTCGTACCATGAACTGCTCCTGTCAGTCCAGAGGCAGCATTTCACTTCTGATAAGAACTCCTAGTATATCAATACTTACCAATATAATCTGGAATATTCAAAACGATAGCTCTTCCAGCTTCATCCTGTGGCGTCATCACAAACACAACTTGATCATTTATTTTAATTTCTTTCCCAGAACCTGTCTCTACAGCTCTAATCTCCACGTTAATATTGCTTGAAACGGGAATAGTTAAACGAATAGTTTGGCCATTCAGAACACGGATGTTGTTATAAGGACTGTATAGAGTTGTTGACAGGGTTATATCTTGACCATACGTGTTCGTGATAATAAACACAATGTAGTACACCTTTTCCGGCAAAGGAGGAACTGGAAAAAAAGTTAACAAGTAATATAACATCAATATTGTATAATTTCTATTTTTGCTTTTAAATGTTGTCTTGGGCAGGTTCAGACACCGAACCTTTCATGACCAGAATTTCGAATTTGGGGGCAATTGATAAGGTCAGAACAGTGCAAATTGGCGTATAAACCTTATTCCAAAATGGCGACCAATTTAGTTTCATTTTATGTGTATTTAAATTAAATTACCCTTATAGCCTCGTTTCAAATGAAAATGTTTTTGAATTTCGTACATAATAACGAGGCTATATGCAGATGTCATTTATGATAAGATGTAATATATATGCATATAAAATATATTGAATTGGCAGTCATTTGGGAATAAGGTTTATAGTTTAAGAATAGTGCGAATAGTTGGCAAATAGTCTGGAAATAGTGCGAATGGTTATAGAAAAGTGGCGAATAGTAAGTAGAATTCGAATACTCTAACGTTTCGAGCGAAGACCCTCACTTTGTCATTCCCAGTCGCTTAACAGTTTTCAGAGTGGCGAATTATTACGCTATTCAATTTTCACATTAGAAACATCGGTTTGGGTGAAATTCTCCTGGTGGTAAACCAGCTTAATGGTTTCCATATGAGACACATTTTGCACCCGTGCCACGTTCATATACCAGAGTTCTTAACAATGACAATGATTGATGATCTTGGTGATCTCGACTGGTCGAGTGTTATAAACAACCTGAATGTGAATGATGCATGGGACCATATGAAGAAAATGCTTTTGGAGATTTTTAATCGACATGCCCCAAAAATAATGAAGAAAGTCAAAGGTAAGCCAGCTCCTTGGTTGACAAGTAACGTGAAAGAACTAATGAATGAAAGGGATAGACTTCTTCGTAAATCGCGAAGATCTGAAAACGAACTTGATATTTCGAAATATAAACAAAAGCGCAACGAAGTTAACATTGCTTTAAGACGGGCTAAATCCTCATACCATAAAGACCTTATTCATGAACATTCAGGCAATTCTAACAAATTGTGGAAAACGCTAAAGTCCATATATCCTATTAAGTCTAAAGGGATTAATCAGCCACGAACGTTCGAGTTCAACGGGAATCGATTAAATGACTCGTATGCGATTGTGAATGCATTTGCTTCATTTTTCAAAGATATTATTGTATCTTTGAAAGCGAAAACGATTCCACTGATGGATTTTGTGTGGAAAATGCCAACCAATATTTCTAAAAGGACTGATAGCATCTTCAAGTTTCATCCTGTGACATCTTCAGAAGTTGAATGTCTCCTAAAAGCAATAAAGCGATCGAAGGCAACGGGAATCGATGATCTTCCACCTGGATTATTAAAAGACTCGGCCCCCATAATATCAGTACCTCTATCACATATTATAAACATGTCATTGGGGTCAGGAGTATTTCCAATGGAATGGAAATCTGCAAAGATTATGCCTATTTATAAATCTGGATCGATGTCAAGTTTTGACAATTATAGACCAATTTCCATCTTGCCAGTCATTTCGAAGATAGCTGAGAAGATAGTACATAAACAATTAATTCAGTATTTGGGAGAGAATAAGCTGCTTTCGCCGTTGCAATTTGGTTTTCAGCCAGGAATGTCGACTGAGTTGGCAGCAACGAAGCTCTTGGACGATATCCGGAGGTATGTGGATGGAGGATGCCTTGTTGGGGCAACTTTTATTGATCTCAGCAAGGCATTCGATACCATTAGCCACTCAAAATTACTAGCCAAGTTACCACAATATGGAATTAGAGATGAAGAGCATAGCTGGTTTATGGATTATTTATTCCATCGAACGGCACGGGTTAGTTTTGATGGCTGTATGTCTGATGTGCAACCTATTGTGACTGGTGTCCCTCAGGGTTCAATCCTTGGGCCACTATTGTTCGTCATCTTTTACAATGACATTGTTGACGTCATCGACAGTGTAAAGATAATTAAATATGCAGATGATACTGTTTTATATATAGCCGATAAGGATATCAATGAAATTAATTCCAAACTGACATCTTCAATGACTGCACTTGGTAACTGGTTTGATGAGAATGAACTAATTGTCAATTTAAAGAAAGGTAAAACAGAAGCTCTACTGTTTGGAACTGCTCAACGTCTATCTAAATTAAATGAGCCACTTAGTGTTAAGTATCGAGGCGAACCCATACAAGTCACTACAACCTACAAGTACCTAGGATTGGAGATCGATGCTACCCTTAATTTAAATTCCAATTTTGAGAAGAGTTACAAAAGAGCTTCAGGACGATTACGTTTGCTGTCTAGACTTAGATACTGTCTGGATTTAAACTGCTCAAGAATTCTATACAATGCTATGATTTTGCCTGTTTTAACGCATTGTGGGATTTTAAGTTTGAAATTAACATCTACCCAATTAGAGAAACTATCTTCTCTCTATGCTCGTGCACAAAAGTTGATTTTGGGAGATCGAACCAACGATGAGGTACCTGTTATATCCCCTGTTATTGCTAACAGGATTAGATCTTGTCATCTAGTAAGTAAAATTCTAAACGATGATATATGCGATGCATTTAAGGGATATTTCCTTATTCAAGATCATAGTAGAAATACTAGAAACAACAAGAATGCTGTCGTTCTACCATCCTTCAAGACTGAATATGCTCGGAGAGGGTTCTTTTATATGGGAGCCAAGATATTTAACGAGTTACCCTTGAATATAAGAAAGCTATGCTATGATAAATCTTTTAAGAAGCAGCTCAAACAATTTTATGGATGACACTATTGACTATTGACTTTTTATTTATTTAGAGTTTTATCTATATATTGTATATAATTTATATATTCTATTCATAGTATTAATTTGTATTTAATTTATTCATACAGGACAAACATTGATAACAGCAATTTGTAATTGTTGAAGTTTTTATCCTGTTTTTAAATATTCGTAATAAATAAATAAATAAATAAATAAATAAATATCAACTTTTTCACTCAGATTCTTAACCAGTTTATCATACAGAAAGCAGCAAAGTAAGTCAAGTTCCTGGGCGGACGTCACACCATTAGCATTTTTACAACATAAACCTGTAAAGCATCTAAACAAAGACTTGTCTCACTGTTCAAGTATTTGCCATTATAGAGAATGTTAACCGCAATTAATAATAAGTCGAACTTATCATATGCATAATTCAATAATGCGATGTAAAGTATTATATTCGACACAAGATAACTCTGACGATTGAAACGGGAATTGCCGGCATTATTTCTTGTGCACAATTCGTTGCGAAAAAAAACATCAAAAACATTAAATTGTAGCATGAATACAACTTGAGAGAAAACAAATAATATTGCTTAACATGTTAATCTACATGAACAAATTAATCTACATGATTAACCTACACCACTAAGTCGACGGAAAATTGTTGATTCGAGCGGGATTTGAACTCGTACCTTCGGGATTCCGTTGCTCTACCAGTTGAGTTACCGCACCAACTGGAAACAGTGTGCTAATTTTAGCCATTTAAGCGTACGAAATATTTTCGCGACAACAACGCTTATGATCATCTGTCAGGATATGTAGTATTTCGATACTATTTCAGAATCATCCTCTGGGTAACATGATTAACGTAGACGATACATGGGCGATCGTCAATCTCGTATCCTCAGAAAAATGATTCTGAGTCCCAGACAGGAATCGAACCTGTAACCTTCTGATTGCCGGTGAGACGCTCTAACCATTGAGCCACCGAGACCGAGAGCGAAGATAATAATGATGTACTGGTTTGATTGATATATGTACTAACTACTGCCTATGCGGCGGTCACTATATATCCGGGACTCCGAATCATTTTTCTGAGGATACGAGCTTGACGATCGCCCATGTATCGTGTGTCTACTACAAGCTCTTCCACATTCACTACAGCAGTGTATATATTGACACATCCAAACATTACCGATATATATAGTGACACCAGTACATCATTGTAACCTTCGCTCTCCATCTGAGTCTCGGTAGCTCAATGGTTAGAGCGTCTCACCGGCAATCAGAAGGTTACAGGTTCGATTCCTGTCCGAGACTCCGAATTATTTTGCCGAGGATAAGAGCTTGACGATCGCCCATGTATCGTCTGTCTACTACAAGCTCTTCCACATTCACTACAGCAGTGTATATATTAACACATGATTAACCTACATGCATCATAGCCATTAATTTTCATGTTACCCTGAGGATAATTCTGAAATAAAATTGAAACACTACACATTCGTACAGATGATCATAATCATAAGCGTTAAGTTAAAGATAAAAATTAGCACACTGTTTCCAGTTGACGGTATAGCTCAACTGGTAGAGCAGCGCACCGGAATACCGAAAGTACGAGTTAAAATCCCGCTCGAGTCAACAATTTTCCGTCGACTCAGTGGTGTAGGTTAATCATCTACATTAATTTTCATGTTACTAGGATGATTCTGAAATATAATCTTATTTTACCTACCCACAGTTTCATGATGGATATACAGGACCTCTAAGAAACCAAAGCTCTCCCGAGGAATTAAACTAATGTTCAATTGGCCATTGATGTCAATTATTTCGCCTGTAGGAGCTACCGCATCCAGAGTAAACGAACTTTGACTGTTTGGTTGTTCGCTCACAACTACCGTTTCTCCGGGTTTCAATGTAATTGTATACGATCCATCTGATTTAGTGACGGTCACTAATACAACATCCTTGTAATTATTCATCAATATAAACACCACATAGAACCTGACTTCACCTAGAACAAACAATAATCAAAGTCAACATAATACTAGAAACTGTCACCATAGAAAAAATATTCCAAAATAAAATATTTTACCAGGTTCAATGATAAGGCTATAAGCGACTTCTTGAGAATCTCTTGGTGTGAGAATAGCAAACATCATTCCATTTACAGGAATAGGAATTCCATCGTCTTCGTTATAGATCCGCACCACAACAGGTTGCCTCGAATTTGTAACCACGGAAACCTCACGAGTCTCATCATTTTCAATAACAATATTACCGATCGTGGAAATTGGACTGCTTCGCACTATAACGTTATTCCCATAGTTATTCACAACCTCAAAAACAATATAGTATTGTGGAGCATCAGTTGGAGGAGCATCAGTTACAGGATGGTCAGTTAAAGGAGTTTCAGTTGAAATTGATTTGGTTGTTGCAGGACGCACTTCAACGTAGTAAATAGATAGATCGTTTGGTGACTGGCTAGGGAGAAGTTGAACTGAATTTTTATTGTTTAATTTAAGGGATGCAAATGTTTTTGTATCGAAGGCTGTGATGATTAAAATGTCCTGACTTTGAACTTGTATCATAATTGTATATTCGTCGCCAGCTTGGATGGTATATTTGTTTCGACGCTGAAGATATTGAAGATAGGTGAAAATGACGATTTCGTTTCCGTAAACATTATATACAGTCGCATAAAAGAAATATTTGTCACCTAAAATAAAAGACCGCGTAAAAAAGATGTAAGATATTTTAATAAGATAGTACACAACATATCTGGAGTCACGTGTTTCGCTGTACTACGGCTTATAAGTGCAGTTATGGAACAATCTAAAACTGAGAGCGACCCGTACTTATACAACTGCAATTGTCGGTGACAACTGCATGTGGGACAGTACTGGCGACTCGTGCATCTAAAGAGCATGAAGTGATATGTAGCCATATTTGGCATTTCACTCGATTAATCTACATATTCTAAGGATTTATGGTGAAGGAAAATTTCGAGTGTTGGAATATATACATTTTAAGACCAAACCGAAAAATGCAACTTCAAGGCCGAAAAATGCAAATTCAATCAATATATATATATATATATATATATAAATTAATATTAGAGAGGATGTAATATAGTCAAATACATATATGGAAAAAGTGCCTGCCCCAACCGGGAATCGAACACTGGTCTCAGAATCAAGCGATGTCTGCCTGTTGGTGTCAAGTCAAAGCGGCGAATTTAATATGTATATGGAGAAATCACTGACTGTTCTGACCGTGTCTCAATAGCTCAAAGGTTAGAGCACCGAAACGTTGAAAAGTAATATTTGGCATATAACTCGATTAAACCACAGGCTCTAAGGATTTGTGGTGAAGGAAAATTTCGAGTGTTGGAATATATACATTCTAAGACCAAACCGGGACCAGTTATGAAAAAGGCAACTTAGAGGCCTTCCGACTGGAATTGAACCCGCGACCCTGCGATGCCAGCGCAGGACGTTTCACCCAAGAGTTCGTGGTCGGGGCGCAGCGCTGGCGTCGCCGGGGCGCTGCGCTGGCGTCGCAGGGGCGCTGCGCTGGCGTCGCGGATTCAATTCCAGCCGGAAGGCCTCTAAGTTGCATTTTTCGCAACTGGTCCCGGTTTGGTCTTAGAATGTATATATTCCAACACTGGAAATTTGGCTTCACCACAAATCCTTAGAGCCTATATATATATATTATATATATATATATATATATATATATATATATATATATATATATATATATATATATATATATATAGTGAAAGTGGTCTTACCTCAAAATGATAAAAGCCGCAACTGTCAGTTTCACGCAAGGCGATCTTCAGGCGAATCACGCCTTGCGTGAAACTGACAGTTGCGGCTTTTATCATTTTGAGGTAAGACCACTTTCACTATATATTCGCTCTACCTTTATGGTATTGAGCACTTTCAACGTTCCGTGAACAACATCACATTCGTTTTAGTATATATATATATATATATATGAACACATTAGAACTGGTGAAGTGACGGCTTGTGAAATTATATGTAATATATATGTGTAGATATGCATCAAGCCTATATACCTCAGAAAATATATTATAATAATATATTCACCAGTTCATATATATTCACACTCCAGAACTAATATATTCACGTTCCAGAACACCAGTTCTAATATATTCACATATAACTTGCAGTTAATATTAACTGAACACGATACGTTTGAGACTCGAAAGAGTAGGCATATCACACATATCACATCGGACCATTAACTAACCTTCGCTCTCCATCTGAGTTCCTATGGCTCAATAGTTAGAGCGTCGTAATATATGTATATTATTGATATAAACTTATAACTAAATGAACATTGCTACTTAAAGTTTCATGCCCGTGGTAGTTCAACTCATTGTTTGCTGACGCATGCGTTTGCGTGATGCTCTTTCTTCTTGCGGCAAATGTTTCCCGCCAAAAATCTTCTCTGGTAGCGGCACTTGGAAAAAAATTCGGTTCGTTTGTTCAGTAAATTTTTCTTCTTGGCTTTCATGATGAACAATTTCTCGTAGTTGCAAAGATTGCATCGCTGCGGCTGTGTATGGTGCTGCGCGTCTTAGGATTGACCAGTTAATGCTATGGTGTCGGTTGCTCAGTCTCAAGTCCCACACATATTTCGATAATTCCGTCTCATTTGAATATATCGCGTTTTTGAAGGACTTCTGGTGGTCTCTGAAACGTTCTTTGAAACCAGAGGCGTAGCCAGGATTTTCTGTCAAGGGGGGGGGGGGGGGGGGGGGGGGGGGGGGGGGGGGGGCAGGAAAAACCTAGGGGAGCCCTTCTGGCTACTCCTATAATTGAAACTGTTAATAACGCCTATAATTTAAACTGGCCATAACAAAAGAAAATAGCTCATTTGCAATAATTTGTGAGTCAAATTTGGTTTGTTTGTCCGCATTTTGAGCTATTAATATCAACCGCTTAAAGGTGCCGTCAAGTCCGTTCTGCGCATGTCCACGTTTCTGTTTACATCGTTTGTTTACATTGCATTATATAAACATTGAACATGAAGTATTGCAAATTGTTTTCACACGCTTGAGCTTTTCCGCCTAAAAAGCGTGTTATAAGAAGCTGTTTGGTTCCTAAATGTTGTTAATATATCAAACTACCACTTGTGCCTTCGCCACCTTTAACAAATACTCGCTTTCGAACTGTCGCAAATCTATTCCGTTAAAGTTTGTTTACATGTGGGGTCCCCAATGTTTGAAATATCACACATGCGCAGAACGGACTGGACTGCACCTTTAAAGGGCTATTTCCTGATATTGGCTAAGTGTCGCTCGCCCTTTCAATTGAAGATATTGGAATCTATTTACATCAAGATTGTCAGATCCTGACTTGTGCCGACAAAAGGAAGTTGTTTTTAAAAGTAAAACCTCGTTATTTTAGGAACATCGACATGACTCGTTTGCGTATGAGGTAACTGCACTTTTCGTTGGCTATAAATACAAGCTACCATATGTTTTTTTTTCTTTACCAGAAGTAGCACTTGATAAGTTGTCTGCCGAAATGCATCGTGCTCATCTTAAGTTTAAAAACACTTCTTTTCAAAACTTAGGGTGCATAATAATTATATTGTAGTGTTTATAAACAGTTCTTGTAAGAACTATATATACCATTTCACCATGGTTTCGACGTATTTTAAGATAAAAACTTTACAACTTGATTTCATCAACGATTCGGTAAGACTGATGAGCTGTGGAACAGCAAAACACGTGTCTGTAAATTGTAATATATTTATATATATATATATATATATATATATATATATATATATATATATATATATATATATATATATATATATATATATATATATATATATATATATATATATATATATATATATATATATATATATATTACAATTTACAGACACCACGCTCATCAGTCTAGCTTGGTACAATTTAGATATGGGCATGAGAACTAATTATACCGAAGCGATTGCCGGTGACAACGGGTATCTTCCACGCACGTTGAGGGAGGCCGAGTCATACAAAACTCTTGAAACAAAATCAGATACCCAGGAGGAGAATATTTCTTGCCAAGATTAACTACAACTTTAGTACGATAACTGGAACTATAAAGGATCGTTGATGATGTTTATACTTCAATATGATAACCCAGCCGTCCCTCACGTTGTAAGCTACAAATTACTGCCAGGACTTGTTAAGGCAATTTGTAAGCAGTAAATTATTGGATTGTAACGGACCCCAAAAGAAAAAAGATGCTAACCGTAATCCTAACCCAAATCCTAACCCTAAAATTGACTTGGGTTGATATAATAATTTTACATTTGGGTTGCTCATATATCTAGAAAGAGCCCATAATTGGAGTCCTTAGTAAATAGGCGGGCGGATAGGGTTAGAAAACCCGTTTGGCGGGGGTTAGGTTAGGATCTTTGTTGTTTTGGCGTCGGTTACAATCCAATAGTCTACTGCTTACAATGCCTTAACAAGTCCAGTAATTTGTGGCTTACAACGTGAGGGACGGCTGTCCTGGTGGAGTATCTGATAGACATTTTTATGTGAAACCGCTGATTGGAAGAGTTATACCCGGTGACAACATATATATATATATATAATATACTATAATATACCCAGAATCTTATCCCGGTATTACCACCACCATATATACAGAACTCGTGACTAGGCTCTCGCAACGGCTTCCGTAGCTCAGTGGTCAGAGCACTGCACTAGCATCGCAGGGTCGCGGGTTCAATTCCAGCCGGAAGGCCTTGAAGTTGCATTTTTCGCAACTGGTCGCGGTTTGGTCTTTCACCATAAATCCTTTCACTATATATATATATATATATATATATATATATATATATATATATATATATATATATATATATATATATATATATATATATATATATATATATATATATATATATATATATATATATATATATATATATATATATATATATATATATATATATATATATATATATATATATATATATATATATATATATATATATATATATATATATAAGTAGAGTGCTGCATAGACAGTGTTTTGAATATATAGCAAAGTGAAAAGGTGGTAAACTGCCAAGAATTTAGTGACGAGATACTGACGTTTCGAGCGGAGCCCTTCATCAGAGTAAGACGAGATGAAATGAAATAAATAGGGCTTATATATATGCCAAAAGGGTGTCACAAGTAGAAAGTAGCCAATCAAATGCACGGGAGATAAACAAACTAATAATTAATGAGATGGGAAACGTTAGATCATTTGCTATTTTTAACAGTCGATCAGCAAGCAGACTGAGGGGGCGGGAGAAATGACAGGTCCAATATTCAAGAGGATTAGGCGATAATATTAGCATAAGAAACAAAAACTTGAAAAGGAATGAAAGTGCATACGCGAATAATAAAAAATTAATAATAATAAAGGTTCCAAGCAAACTAAAATAACCAAAAACTTGTAGGAAATTAAATAAAAGAAAAACGTTCGTTAAGACCAAGAGGATGTGTGGTGCCAAGTTTAAAAATGAGACGCTTCACTTGCCGCTTGCGGTTATCGTTGCCACCGGAGATGGGAAGGATGGCACAGACTTTCATGTCTGAAACCAAATGGTTGGAGCTGTTGAAATGGCGGGCTACAGGTTTGTCACCATCATTGATCCTCACGGAACGAAGATGTTCAGCAAACCTGTCTGAAAGACGTCGCCCAGTTTCACCGATGTAGATTTTAGGGCATTTATCGCATGAAATGCAATAAATTATGTTGGTGGACGTGCATGAAAAAGCATGACGGATTGTGTGGTCGAATTTGGGGGCAGTAATAACTGTAGTGGGATTGAGAAAAGCGCATGTGTTACAGCGGGAACGGCCGCAAGAAAATGTTCCCGCTGGGGCCGAGGTATTTTGTTTAAGGGCACTATGTACTAAGGAGTCACGAATGTTTTTATTACGGCGAAAAGATACCAAAGGGTTGTCGGTGAAAATGGCTGACGTCTCAGGATCATTTTGTAAAATGTGAAAATTCCGATTAATAATATTTTTAACTTTAAAATTGAAAGGATGAAATGTTAGAACTAAAGGAATTTTATTGTTTGAAACTCGTTCCAAAGATGGTTCAAGGGCGTCTAAACGGGGGACGAGAAAAGCTTTCTGAACGGCGAGGTCTAAAAGGTTGGTAGGGTAACCACGTTGGACAAAAAAGATCTCATTTCCATTGATTTGACTTGAAAATCTTGGTCGTCGCTACATAAGCGGCGAAGACGCAAGAATTGAGAGTAAGGGATGGATTGCTTAGTGTGGTTGGGATGAGAGGATGAAAATAGAAGATAACTATGGGAGTCAGTAGGCTTGTACGAGACCGACGTTTTCAGCGAATCACCATTAATCGAAATTAAAATATCAAGGAACGACACAGAGGTCTCGCTGATTTCCCACGTGAACTTCAGAGCAGGATGAAAATCATCAACAAAGTTGATGAACTGCTCTAAAAGGACACGTGAACACGACGCTGTTCCTAAACAGTCATCGATAAATCTTCCGAAAAAATCAGGCAAGGGACCCGTGTATTGTTCAAAGATCTGTTTTTCAACATAACCAACAAATAAATTAGCATAGCTTGGACCCATTTTGGTGCCCATCGCAACACCACTTATTTGTTGATAATGTTCACCATCAAACGAAAAATTGTTAAGGGTAAGCACTAGTTCTGCTAAGCGGAGTAACGTGGTTGTGGAGGGTTCTAAATTAGTGCGCTGATCAAAGAAAAACTTCAGAGCTTCAAGGCCATCACAATGGGGAATGACGGTGTATAAGGACTTGACGTCCATCGTGAAAATAAATTTATCGGAACTACTGAAACGTAACTGGTCGAAAATTTGCAAGGCATGTTTAGTATCTTTGATATAAGAAGGCAACTTCTTCACCAAAGGATACATAACGTTGTCTAGAAAACTGGAAACGAGCTCGGTGGGGCAACTACAAGCGGAAACAATCGGCCTGCCAGGATTGTTAGGTTTATGGATTTTAGGTAGGAAATATATGACAGGCGTTCTGGGGGTTGTTAATATAAGGTTAGATGCAGAGGCAGGCAATTCACCGGCTTGGATGAAATTCTTGATGGTAGTTTTGACGGATTTTTGGTGAGATTGAGTGGGATCGGAATTCAACTTAGTATAAAAGATGGTGTCGCTGAGTTGACGAAGAGCCTCTTGTCGATACAAGTCCGCTCTCCAGACAACTACAGCGCCACCTTTGTCCGCAGGTTTTATGACAACGTCATTTCGGCATCGTAATGAATTCAAAGCTAGAAGCTCTTCTTTGTTAAGGTTATGAACTTGTTTTCTGCGCGGAGGTTGCAATTTATCAATGTCTTACGAAAAGATCAAGGGAAGAAAAATCACCTTCGGATGGAGACCAAGACGACTTCTTGGGGTTGAGTTCTTCGAAAATATCCTTATTGCTATTGAAAGTGGGCTTATCATGAAAAAAGGCTTTGAGGCGCATGCGGCGGAAGAAAGATTCGGTATCCTCTTTAACTGAAAATAGATCGATGGGCCCGGAGTTGGGAACAAACTTGAGACCTTTCGCAAGAAAAGATCTCTCGGGGTCAGATAATGGCAAATCAGAGGGAATAGTGAAAACTAGACGAGTGACTTCGTTAGAGGAACTAGTGCTTTGGGAGCGATTCGGGGAAGGACCCAGTAATTTGGCCAATTTGGACGCCTTAACGTCTTTAAGAAAAACATAGAGTCTGGAATTTAGCATGCGAATTTGTTGAACGATAGCGGTAAACAAAATAGGTGGGCAGACCTGGGAGAGAGAGGACTTACATCCCGAGATGTAGTCATCAGTATGTTGTAAATTACTGGACATAGATTTAATAGTGATACGCATCAAACGACGGGAATGACTCGAACAAGCCGCTGATATGTGATGGGAATAACGACGATCGATAGCGGGGAGATTAAAAGATAATAAATCAAAAGAGGATCTAAAACCTTAGGGAATGACCCCCCGATATAAACAACGACTAATAAAAGTAATGTGACTGGAAAAACGGGTTTTAGATAAAATAAGGTCAAACAAACGTAGAGCATGATTACTGATCGACGGTAAAAAAGGAAGCAAATAACTTACCATTTCGTGACGGAGACTTTGACGAAACTTCTTAAGGTTAGGCATGTCGCAGCGGTATATAGAATATCCGAGAGTAGTAGAATATATATATATATATATATATATATATATATATATAATATATATATATATATATATATATATATATATATATATATATATATATATATATATATATACATATATATATATAAATATATATTAACACATGAAATGTTTCGTTAATAAAGACGTTCAGAAAATTACTAACCGCTATCAATTTTTTCCGTGGTTGCTTGAGTTACAGCTTCATCAGTTGCAGGTACATCAGTTGCAGGAGCACCAGTTGGAGGAACATCAGTTACAGGATCATCAGTTACAGGAGCATCAGTTACAGGAGCATCAGTTGCAGGAACATCAGTTACAGGAGCATCAGTTGCAGGAGCATCGGTTGCAGGAGCATCGGTTGGCGGCGCAAAAGTTGCAAGAGCAACAGTTGCAGGAGCATCAGTTGCAGGAGCATCAGTTGCAGGAGCATCAGTTACCGGAGCATCAGTTGCAGGAGCATCGGTTGCAGGAGCATCGGTTGCAGGAGCATCAGTTGCGGGCGCATCAGATGCAGGAGTATCCGTTGCAGGAGCATCGGTTGCAGGAGCATCAGTTGCAGGAGCATCAGTTGCAGGAGCATCGGTTGGAGGAGCATCAGTTGCGGGCGCATCAGATGCAGGAGTATCGGTTGCAGGAGCATCAGTTGCGGGCGCATCAGATGCAGGAGCATCGGTTGCAGGAGCATCGGTTGCAGGAGCATCGGTTACAGGAGCATCGGTTGCAGGAGCATCAGTTGCAGGAGCATCAGTTGCAGGAGTATCAGTTGCACGAGTATCAGTGGCAGGAGCATCAGTTTCAGGAGCATCGGTTGAAGGATCACCGGTTACAGCAGCATCAGTTGCAGGAGCATCAGTTAGAGGAGCATCAGTTACAGGAGCATCAGTTCGTGGAGCATCAGTTGCAGGAGCTACTGTTGAAGGTTGCTCCGGACTTTTGCCTGTTGATACTTTTCCGGCTACCCCACCAACGCTGGATGTAGTTCCTAAAAATAAATATTTAAAGAAATAAAAACATAATGTTATCGAATATTTATTAATTTGATCAATAAAAAAATAATTAATAACGTTTAACTCTTTCCCTGCGGCTGAAAAACATCAAAAATTGAACGACCACGTTGTTCTATTGATATCTCTTGAAATAACCATAACTGTTGCGAAATCTATACATTTTCTGGAAGCCCAATAAACCGGCTTTTACTTGTTCTTTTAAATTTCCTGAACAAAACACATTATGTTAATATAAATTAGCATTAATTATCATAAATCAGGTTGAAAAATTTACATTTTTCCAGAAAAGGCCATCTTGCACGCCCGCATAGCATCTTGAAAACTCAAAATGCCACCAATCGCAGAGTTGTTTATCAAATCAAATCAAACTTGGCGTGTGCGTGGATTTCATGTTCCTGGCGCTTGTCGAATTTCAATTTTTAATCTTGCGTTACCGTGTGCCGTGTTTTTCGATTGACGATTTTGCGGGTCATCAACGACCCATTTTAACTGCGCCCGTAGGGAAAGAGTTAAGGAACAAATATAGATTTATTGTCGCTTAGATGTAGATTTATATGTGCATTAACACATATAAAAATTCGTATTTATACTATTATAAATAATATCCTTTCAATTCATTGTAGTTATTTCACTCTTTTCGATTCTTTGGCAATAGTCATGTAAAAAACGAATTGTTGAAATCACTGAAATGAACAGTTTTGCATCAATTTTCTTGGATACTAGCGCTATCATCTTTTTGGAAAGAGTTTTAGTTGAATAAGCTTATTAATTAACAGATATGAAATGTTTCGTTATTAAATACGTTCAAACATTACTAACCGCTATCAACTTTCTCCGTGGGTGCTTGCGTTGGAGGAACATCAGTTGCAGGAGCATCAGTGGCAGGAGCATCAGTTGCAGGAGCATCAGTTGCAGGAGCATCAGTGGCAGGAGCATCAGTGGCAGGAGCATCAGTTGGAGGAGCATCAGTTGGAGGAGCATCAGTTGCAGGAGCATCGGTTGCAGGAGCATCAGTTGCAGGAGCATCAGTTGCAGGAGCATCAGTGGCAGGAGCATCAGTTGCAGGAGCATCAGTTGCAGGAGCATCAGTTGCAGGAGCATCAGTTGGAGGAGCATCAGTTGGAGGAGCATCAGTTGCAGGAGCATCGGTTGCAGGAGCATCAGTTGCAGGAGCATCAGTTGCAGGAGCATCAGTTGCAGGAGCATCAGTCGCAGGAGCATCAGTTGCAGGAGCATCAGTTACAGGAGCATCAGTTGCAGGAGCATCAGTTGCAGGAGCATCAGTTGCAGGAGTATCAGTTGCAGGAGCATCGGTTGCAGGAGCATCAGTTGCAGGAGCATCAGTTGCAGGAGCATCGGTTGCAGGAGCTTCGGTTACACGAGCTTCGGTTGGAGGAGCATCGGTTGCAGGAGCATCAGTTGCAGGAGCATCAGTTGCAGAAGCATCAGTTACAGGAGCATCGGTTGCAGGAGCATCAGTTGGAGGAGCTTCAGTTGCAGGAGCATCAGTTGCAGGAGCATCGGTTGCAGGAGCACCAGTTGCAGGAGCATCAGTTGCAGGAGCATCAGTTGCAGGAGCATCAGTCGCAGGAGCATCAGTTGCAGGAGCATCAGTTACAAAAGCATCAGTTGCAGGAGCATCAGTTGCAGGAGCATCAGTTGCAGGAGTATCAGTTGCAGGAGCATCGGTTGCAGGAGCATCAGTTGCAGGAGCATCAGTTGCAGGAGCATCGGTTGCAGGAGCTTCGGTTACAGGAGCTTCGGTTGGAGGAGCATCGGTTGCAGGAGCATCAGTTGCAGGAGCATCAGTTGGAGGAGCATCAGTTACAGGAGCATCGGTTGGAGGAGCATCAGTTGGAGGGGCATCAGTTGGAGGAGCATCAGTTGCAGGAGCATCGGTTGCAGGAGCATCAGTTGCAGGAGCATCAGTTCCAGGAGCATCAGTTGCAGGACCATCAGTTGCAGGACCATCAGTTGCAGGAGCATCAGTTGCAGGAGCATCAGTTGCAGGAGCATCAGTTGGAGGAGCTTCAGTTCCAGGAGCATCAGTTGGAGGAGCATCAGTTGCAGGAGCATCGGTTACAGGAGCATCGGTTGCAGGAGCATCAGTTGCAGGAGCAACAGTTGCAGGAGCATCGGTTGCAGGAGCATCGGTTGCAGGAGCATCAGTTGCAGGAGCATCAGTTGCAGGAGCATCAGTTGCAGGAGCATCAGTTGTAGGAGCATCAGTTGCAGGAGCATCAGTTGGAGGAGCATCAGTTGCAGGAGCATCGGTTGCAGGAGCGTCAGTTCTAGGAGCATCGGTTGCAGGAGCATCAGTTACGGGCGCATCAGTAGCAGGAGCATCAGTTGCAGGAGCATCGGTTGCAGATGCATCAGTTGCAGGAGCATCAGTTGCAGGAGCATCGGTTGCAGGAGCATCGGTTGCAGGAGCATCAGTTGCAGGAGCATCAGTTGGAGGAGCATCAGTTACAGGAGCATCGGTTGGAGGAGCATCAGTTGCAGGAGCATCGGTTGGAGGAGCATCGGTTGCAGGAGCATCCGTTGCAGGAGCATCAGTTGCAGGAGCATCAGTTGGAGGAGCATCGGTTGGAGGAGCATCGGTTGCAGGAGCATCAGTTGCAGGAGCATCAGTTGGAGGAGCATCAGTTACAGGAGCATCGGTTGGAGGAGCACCAGTTGCAGGAGCATCGGTTGGAGGAGCATCGGTTGCAGGAGCATCAGTTGCAGGAGCATCAGTTGGAGGAGCATCAGTTGCAGGAGCATCAGTTGGAGTTGCATCAGTTGCAGGAGCATCAGTTGCAGGAGCATCAGTTACAGGAGCATCGGTTCCAGGAGCATCAGTTGCAGGAGCAACAGTTGCAGGAGCATCGGTTGCAGGAGCATCGGTTGCAGGAGCATCAGTTGCAGGAGCATCAGTTGCAGGAGCATCAGTTGCAGGAGCATCAGTTGCAGGAGCATTAGTTGCAGGTGCATCAGTTGGAGGAGCATCAGTTGCAGGAGCATCGGTTGCAGGAGCATCAGTTCTAGGAGCATCGGTTGCAGGAGCATCAGTTGCGGGCGCATCAGTAGCAGGAGCATCGGTTGCAGGAGCATCGGTTGCAGGAGCATCGGTTGCAGGAGCATCGGTTGCAGGAGCATCAGTTGCAGGAGTATCAGTTGCAGGAGTATCAGTGGCAGGAGCATCAGTTTCAGGAGCATCGGTTGAAGGAGCATCAGTTACACGAGCATCAGTTCGTGGAGCATCAGTTGCAGGAGCTACTGTTGAAGGTTGCTCCGGACTTTTGACTGTTGATACTTTACCGGCTACCCCACCAACGCTGGATGTAGTTCCTAAAAATAAATATTTAAAGAAATAAAAACATAATGTTATCGAATATTTATTAATTTGATCAATAAAAAAATAGTTAATAACGTTTAAAGTGCTTATGAAACGAAATTTTCGACCCCTGTTTTATTTGATATTCTTATAGTTTTTGACGCGCTGAATAACGTGGTTTGATTCATTTTTTTCTCCTGAGTTTTAGAAAGTAGTTTATTTTTCGTCTGAAAGTGACATTTTGAGTAACAAGACGTCCGGGGTCTGGAACCGAATTAGTTGCAATTTGACGTCACTGGTTAGAGTCGTCTGGAAATTCTTATAGTATTTTACTATGGTTTCTTTATATGATTCGTCATAATAAGCTTGAAACTGCGTTTTTTGGATGCGAATAGTCGTTCATGCACGTTCAGTAATCATACAGTTTGTATGCTTTGTTTAATATGCTTCTACTTGTCGTATTTCAAACATTGAGAGGCATAAGAGAACTCGGACAGACGTATATGTCGGATGAACTGTGCTTGTGGCAGCTTTCATGAGACCTAACCGTGATGAGACTCTCAAATACAGTGTGAAAGTAAAACAAAATCCTTGGTATGCCTGAATATATTATATTATATTTTATTTAGATATCCAAAACAGAAATATAACCACCTACTTTCAAGAGAACTGCACAGCAGAAATTAAATTTCATACTGTTGTTGTAACGCAAGACATCAACAATGACAACAGGCAATTATTACAATTAACTGACCAATTAATTGGGGTACATGTTTCTCATTTCTGTGTTTCTTGCTAACTATATTTGATGAATTCTGCTGTGGCATCTGTGCTATTTGATATTACAGTATCACATTGATATTATATTCGACAATTATGTCAGTTCTGTTCACTGTTCTGCCGCGCGTTCAGCCGTTCATTCTAAGTAATGTGTGGACAGTAGTTATATGCGTTACGGAGTGCCGGCTTACCACACTAGTAATACACATCGCAGACCGCGTTATATTCTTGATGTATAAACCCGATTTGTTGGCAAACAGAAAACAATGCGAAGTGATATCTATTTATTTTATAGGCTAACAATTATTTAAGTTTTGATGTTTGCTTCGCATCATGTTTCAATCAACTGTGCGTCGGCACAAACAATTGCCACGGTTTAAAGCTATACACGACCGAATCGTTTTGAATTTAGTAGTTCTTACTTTATTAAATGATATTTTATTATCTAAGTCCTTTAGATCCACGAAAAAACTTCAAAAAAGCTACTTTGTGCGTGTTAATCGGATGGCTGCACGTTTACTATTAGCGCACAGCTGAGATGTACCTACACACGGCCAAAGGTTCAAGTTTTAAACCACACACATTCACGCGGTATCGAATAGAAATGAACCACTTGTGTTTCTGTAAATATACACAGTTTCTGTAAATATACACACTTCCAGTCGGTATCAACAGCTCAAAAGAAAACACGTGAAAATCCGATGATTTATCCACGGAACATATTGAATATATTCAATGGCGTACACTCGACGCACCACTTCACTTTCTTTGTGCATATTTAATTTACTATTTTGTTGTTAATGATGAAGATTAAGCAGTGAATTTCGTCCTCTTGATTTAATAGCAAGACTTGCGATTTTCTCTAGACACTTCTGACTTTCTTTAGCATTTATTATCGATGCGTTTTATTTTCACTGCCGTGATTCTGCTATGCTTGTTTATGTTCCTTGACACGCCGAGTACAACCAGTGACGTCACAAGGCTTGTTTTGGCCGCGCGATGAACCGGACGTCTACTCGTCAACTTTGAAGGTCGATAAAACTACTTTGCAAAGTCGTAGAACAAAAATAAACAGCACTACGATAATCAGCGAAGCACGAACTATAAGAATATCAAATAAAATCGAGGTCGAAAATTTCGTTTCATAAACACTTTAAAAAACAAATATAGATTTATTGTGGCTTAGATGTAGATTTATATGTGCATTAACACATATAAAAATTCGTATTTATACTATTATAAATAATATCCTTTCAATTCATTGTAGTTATTTCACTCTTTTCGATTCTTTGGCAATAGTCATGTAAAAAATGAATTGTTGAAATCACTGAAATGAACAGTTTTGCATCAATTTTCTTGGATACTACTGCTATCATCTTTTTGGAAATAGTTTTAGTTGAATAAGCTTATTAATTAACAGATATGAAATGTTTCGTTATTAAATACGTTCAAACATTACTAACCGCTATCAACTTTCTCCGTGGGTGCTTGCGTTGGAGGAACATCAGTTGCAGGAGCATCAGTTGCAGGAGCATCAGTTGCAGGAGCATCGGTTGCAGGAGCATCAGTTGCAGGAGCATCAGTTGCAGGAGCATCGGTTGCAGGAGCTTCGGTTGCAGGAGCATCAGTTGGAGGAGCATCAGTTGGAGGAGCATCAGTTGGAGGAGCATCAGTTGGAGGAGCATCGGTTGCAGGAGCATCAGTTGCAGGAGCATCAGTTGAAGGAGCATCAGTTGCAGGAGCGTCAGTTGCAGGAGAATCAGTTGCAGGAGCATCAGTTGCAGGAGAATCAGTTGCAGGAGCATCAGTTGTAGGAGCATCAGTTGCAGGAGCATCGGTTGCAGGAGCATCAGTTGCAGGAGCATCAGTTGCAGGAGCATCGGTTGCAGGAGCTTCGGTTACAGGAGCTTCGGTTGGAGGAGCATCGGTTACAGGAGCATCAGTTGCAGGAGCATCAGTTGGAGGAGCATCAGTTGCAGGAGCATCGGTTGGACGAGCATCGGTTGCAGGAGCATCAGTTGCAGGAGCATCGGTTGCAGGAGCATCAGTTGGAGGAGCATCAGTTGGAGGAGCATCGGTTGCAGCAGCATCAGTTGCAGGAGCATCAGTTGCAGGAGCATCAGTTGGAGGAGCATCAGTTGGAGCATCAGTTGCAGGAGCATCAGTTGCAGGAGCATCAGTTGGAGGAGCATCAGTTGCAGGAGCATCAGTTGCAGGAGCATCAGTTGCAGGAGCATCAGTTGCAGGAGCATCAGTTGGAGGAGCATCAGTTACAGGAGCATCGGTTGGAGGAGCATCAGTTGCAGGAGCATCGGTTGGAGGAGCATCGGTTGCAGGAGCATCAGTTGCAGGAGCATCGGTTGCAGGAGCATCAGTTGCAGGAGCATCGGTTGCAGGAGCATCAGTTGCAGGAGCATCAGTTGCAGGAGCATCAGTTGCAGGAGCATCAGTTGCAGGAGCGTCGGTTGCAGGAGCATCGGTTGCAGGAGCATCAGTTGCAGGAGCATCAGTTGCAGGAGCATCGGTTGCAGGAGCATCGGTTGCAGGAGCATCAGTTGCAGGAGCATCAGTTACAGGAGCATCGGTTGGAGGAGCATCAGTTGCAGGAGCATCGGTTGGAGGAGCATCGGTTGCAGGAGCATCAGTTGCAGGAGCATCGGTTGGAGGAGCATCAGTTGCAGGAGCATCAGTTGCAGGAGCATCGGTTGGAGGAGCATCGGTTGCAGGAGCATCGGTTGCAGGAGCATCGGTTGCAGGAGCATCAGTTGCAGGAGCATCAGTTGCAGGAGCATCAGTTGCAGGAGCATCAGTTGCAGGAGCATCAGTTGCAGGAGCATCAGTTGCAGGAGCATCGGTTACAGGAGCATCCGTTGCAGGAGCATCAGTTGCAGGAGCATCAGTTGCAGGAGCGTCGGTTGCAGGAGCATCGGTTGCAGGAGCATCAGTTGCAGGAGCATCAGTTGCAGGAGCATCGGTTGCAGGAGCATCAGTTACAGGAGCTTCGGTTGGAGGAGCATCGGTTGCAGGAGGATCAGTTGGAGGAGCATCAGTTGCAGGTGCATCAGTTGCGGGAGCATCAGTTGCAGGAGCATCGGTTCGAGGAGCATCAGTTGGAGGAGCATCGGTTGCAGGAGCATCGGTTGGAGGAGCATCAGTTGGAGGAGCATCAGTTGCAGGAGCATCAGTTGCAGGAGCATCAGTTGCAGGAGCATCAGTTGCAGGAGCATCAGTTGCAGGAGCATCAGTTGCAGGAGCATCGGTTGCAGGAGCATCAGTTGCAGGAGCATCGGTTGCAGGAGCATCGGTTGCAGGAGCATCAGTAGCAGGAGCATCAGTTACAGGAGCATCGGTTGGAGGAGCATCAGTTGCAGGAGCATCGGTTGCAGGAGCATCGGTTTCAGGAGCATCAGTTGCAGGAGCATCGGTTGGAGGAGCATCAGTTGGAGGAGCATCAGTTGCAGGAGCATCAGTTGCAGGAGCATCAGTTGCAGGAGCATCAGTTGCAGGAGCATCAGTTGCAGGAGCATCAGTTGCAGGAGCATCAGTTGCAGGAGCATCAGTTGCAGGAGCATCAGTTGGAGGAACATCGGTTGCAGGAGCATCAGTTGCAGGAGTATCAGTTGCAGGAGCATCAGTTGCAGGAGCATCAGTTGCAGGAGCATCAGTTGCAGGAGCATCAGTTGCAGGAGCATCAGTTGGAGTAGCATCAGTTGCAGGAGCATCAGTTGCAGGAGCATCAGTTGCAGGAGCATCGGTTGCAGGAGCATCAGTTGCAGGAGCATCAGTCGCAGGACCATCGGTTGCAGGAGCATCAGTTACAGGAGCATCAGTTGGAGGAGCGTCGGTTGCAATAGCATCGGTTGCAGGAGCATCAGTTGCAGGAGCATCAGTTACAGGAGCATCAGTTGCAGGAGCATCAGTTACAGGAGCATCAGTTGGAGGAGCATCAGTCGCAGGAGCATCAGTTGCAGGAGCATCAGTTACAGGAGCATCGGTTGCAGGAGCATCAGTTGCAGGAGCATCGGTTGGAGGAGCATCGGTTGCAGGAGCATCAGTTGCAGGAGCATCGGTTGGAGGAGCATCAGTTGCAGGAGCATCAGTTGCAGGAGCATCGGTTGGAGGAGCATCGGTTGCAGGGGCATCGGTTGCAGGAGCATCGGTTGCAGGAGCATCAGTTGGAGGAGCATCAGTTGCAGGAGCATCAGTTGCAGGAGCATCAGTTGCAGGAGCATCAGTTGCAGGAGCATCAGTTGCAGGAGCATCAGTTGCAGGAGCATCAGTTGGAGGAACATCAGTTGCAGGAGCATCAGTTGCAGGAGTATCAGTTGCAGGAGCATCAGTTGCAGGAGCATCAGTTGCAGGAGCATCAGTTGCAGGAGCATCAGTTGCAGGAGCATCAGTTGGAGTAACATCAGTTGCAGGAGCATCAGTTGCAGGAGCATGAGTTGCAGGAGCATCGGTTGCAGGAGCATCAGTTGCAGGAGCATCAGTCGCAGGAGCATCGGTTGCAGGAGCATCAGTTACAGGAGCATCAGTTGGAGGAGCGTCGGTTGCAATAGCATCGGTTGCAGGAGCATCAGTTGCAGGAGCATCAGTTACAGGAGCATCAGTTGGAGGAGCATCAGTCGCTGGAGCATCAGTTGCAGGAGCATCAGTTACAGGAGCATCGGTTGCAGGAGCATCAGTTGCAGGAGCATCGGTTGGAGGAGCATCGGTTGCAGGAGCATCAGTTGCAGGAGCATCGGTTGGAGGAGCATCAGTTGCAGGAGCATCAGTTGCAGGAGCATCGGTTGGAGGAGCATCGGTTGCAGGGGCATCGGTTGCAGGAGCATCGGTTGCAGGAGCATCAGTTGGAGGAGCATCAGTTGCAGGAGCATCAGTTGCAGGAGCATCAGTTGCAGGAGCATCGGTTGGAGGAGCATCAGTTGCAGGAGCATCAGTTGCAGGAGCATCAGTTGCAGGAGCATCGGTTGCAGGAGCATCCGTTGCAGGAGCATCAGTTGCAGGAGCATCAGTTGCAGGAGCATCAGTTGCAGGAGCATCAGTTGCAGGAGCATCGGTTGCAGGAGCATCAGTTACAGGAGCTTCGGTTGGAGGAGCATCGGTTGCAGGAGCTTCGGTTGCAGGAGCATCAGTTGCAGGAGCATCAGTAACAGGAGCATCGGTTGCAGGAGCATCAGTTGCAGGAGCATCGGTGGCAGGAGCATCGGTTGCAGGAGCATCGGTTGCAGGAGCATCGGTTCCAGGAGCATCAGTTGGAGGAGCACCAGTTGCAGGAGCATCAGTTGCAGGAACATCAGTTGCAGGAGCATCGGTTGGAGGAGCATCAGTTGGAGGAGCATCAGTTGGAGGAGCATCAGTTGCAGGAGCATCAGTTGCAGGAGCATCAGTTGCAGGAGCATCAGTTGCAGGAGCATCAGTTGCAGGAGCATCAGTTGCAGGAGCATCAGTTGCAGGAGCATCAGTTGCAGGAGCATCAGTTGCAGGAGCATCAGTTGGAGGAGCATCAGTAGCAGGAGCATCAGTTGCAGGAGCATCGGTTGCAGGAGCATCAGTTGCAGGAGCATCGGTTGCAGGAGCATCAGTTACAGGAGCTTCGGTTGGAGGAGCATCGGTTGGAGGAGCATCGGTTGCAGGAGCATCGGTTGCAGGAGCATCAGTTGCAGGAGCATCGGTTGCAGGAGCATCAGTTGGAGGAGCATCAGTTGCAGGAGCATCGGTTGCAGGAGCATCGGTTGCAGGAGCATCGGTTTGGAGGAGCATCGGTTGCAGGAGCATCGGTTGGAGGAGCATCGGTTGCAGGAGCATCAGTTGCAGGAGCATCGGTTGCAGGAGCATCAGTTGGAGGAGCATCAGTTGCAGGAGCATCGGTTGCAGGAGCATCGGTTGCAGGAGCATCGGTTGGAGGAGCATCGGTTGCAGGAGCATCAGTTGCAGGAGCACCAGTTGCAGGAGCATCGGTTGCAGGAGCATCAGTTGGAGGAGCATCAGTTGCAGGAGCATCGGTTGCAGGAGCATCGGTTGCAGGAGCATCAGTTGCAGGAGCATCAGTTGCAGGAGCTACTGTTGAAGGTTGCTCCGGACGTTTGACTGTTGATACTTTACCGGGTACCCCACCAACTCTGGATGTAGTTCCTAAAAATAAATATTTAAAGAAATAAAAAAACATGTTATCGAATATTTATTAATTTGATCAATAAAAAAATAATTAATATCGTTTAAGGAACAAATAGAAAATATTTGCTTGCGAATAGGAATTTTATGTCTTCCGCCTGTAATTCGCTTATAAGATTTTACCCACAGTAGCATTATCTCTTGTCAAAGAGGGCATGAGGAGACGAAAATTCCATCAATGTCACGACGCACGAGGTAAGATAAGATGAACCATATCAGCCCACGCTGATCAACATTGGTTCACCACGCCGACAAGACGTGTCATTGATTCAAATCAAAGAAAAGACAAAAGTAAGAATTTCATCACTGTTTCTTCTCTTGTTGTTATTCGTTATTAATCCTTGACGTAATTCGGAGGGTAACATCATTCTCAAAAACCTTTTGCAATGGCATCACTACCTTCAGTTTTGATATTAGGGCATTCCTTTGTTAGGCGCCTTACATCCGACTTAAAATTTGACGTTCGTGCGTCAACTGATTTTAACCTCACCGGCAATGCCATTGTGCATATGTCTGGTGTTGGCGGGAGAACCGTTTCGAAGCTACGGAATAACGACTTACGTGTCGTGACGGCTCATTCTCTCGACATCATTATTTTAGAGATCGGCACGAATGATTTAAGCAACGGAAAACCCGAAGTGATCGGTTCTGAGATAGAAGAACTGGTAAAATTGTTACTGCGAATGCAATACGTTCGTGTGATTGGAGTTTGTCATGTTACTCTTCGTGCAAACGCGCCTTAATCGTTCAATGCCAAAGTAAACATTTTGAACCAATATGTGAGTGTTGTTTTGGAACACATTCCAAACGTTTTGTGCTGGACGCACATGGGTTTTTCCAACCCTAATGCTTCACCATTCCTATCAGACGGTGTACATTTCAACCGTGATGGGCAATATCGATTGTACCGTAGTTATCGAGGGGCCATATTGCAGGCCTTAAATATACTTGAATATACTTTAAATATACTTGTGATATATATATATATATATATATATATATATATATATATATATATATATATATATATATATATATATATATATATATATTATATATATATATATATATATTCGATATCCATGATGTTGCTCTCCGTACATTTATTTAAATGACACTACCATATAAAACTTAATAGTCATTTAAACCATACATTTATGTTGTTCGGTCGTTATAAACTGTTGAGGCTTCACCCTCACATATTTCTTTGATGACTTCGTTCTCACAACATTATCATATTATCATTGAGGCTTCGCCCTCACATATTTCTGTGATGACTTCGTTCTCACAGTATTATCATATTATCATAGAGGCTGCGCCCTCTCATATTCGATTCTGTGGCATACAGGGGCTTGTGTTGCGGCGACAGTAATGTTTGCCATGCTTGACCCTGCCGCAACATCTACTATACAGTCATAATCATTGATTTATTATATTAAATTTATTCCCTCGTCCTTTATCTGGTCCGCTTTGCTCTTTTTCCACAAGTTTATCGTTACAGTATGCCCCCAAACGTTCGCAACAACGAAAACGAGTTTCTACCACGACACTGGCTGCACCGCAGCCACGGCGTTCCCGTCGTGTCGCTTCGACCAGCGCCGGTTCCTCGGTTCCTGCAAACACAGCTAATGAAGCTTCGACATCCGCCAACTCCGCCCGTTTTGCTCCCCGAATATTCCATCGCGGGTTCTATGTTGCCTCCAAACTTCTTGGAGCAACTCGTAACGACAGTAACAGCCGAAGTTATACAAGAAGGCTGACACCGACTATCAGCTCGAACTCCTCAGGTGAAACAGCAACTGGCCAATTTCAAGGCAGTGTAGTCACTGAGACAGCTATGGTCAGCGAGAGCAACGCCAGCACGGTTCTTCTGCCGAGAAACGTGCCCAGCGTGGCAACCGAGGCAACAACAACCATGGTTCACGGCGCGTTACCTTCTGCTCATGCCCATATCTCAGGTGAGCCACAATTGCTACCGGCTATTACTTCATCCGCTTCAACTCATCATTTCAAGTCGGTCAGCTTGCCAATTGACGCACGAATCCCCATTAAAGTTAAGAACAAAATATGGAGCGAAAAGTTTGTAGATTTTAGTTGTTTGTTAGGCAATCCATTGCTTGAAAGCAAGTACCAAATAACCTTACAGGGCGGCGATTCAGGTCAAACACCATCTCTATGTTTAGAGCCAGCCGTAAAACCTAAAAAGATTCTAAATATTGAGGCATGGATGAATGCTTTTCGTATATTTGTTGGGGTGTACACTCGTAAGTATTCTCATGAGGCCCCCGCCCTCATGAAATACGGAGATGTAGTGCAAGACTTGGCAGCACGGGGACAGAACTGGAGACATTACGACGAAAATTTTCGCTTCTTGCGACAAAATCAAGCCAGTGCCTTGCCCTGATGCGATGTTCATTGGGAGTTGTGGCTGAGGTCACAATACTCTCAGACTCAGAGCAGGCAAAACACATTGCCTCGTAATCAGAGCAATGAGAACAAACGGCGCTCGCTTTTCAACCAAGAGGCTATTGTTTTAAATTTCACAATGGAATCACTTGTTCTGGTTGTGAATTTAAGCATTGTTGTTTTCAATGTGAAGGTACACACAAAGTGCAGCAATGTAATTTTCGTGGCCACACAAAAACCACAATCTCCAAATTTTCCCAATCTGCCAAGTCTAACACCCCCACGCCAATCAAAATAAAAAATCTTAAGTTCTGGCTCGAGGGATATCATCCTAAAATCGCACAGTTAATTTTTTCCGGTTTTACTTATAGTTTTTCCGCGGTACTTTAAGCACGTTCGACAGCCAAAATTTACCGTCCACGGATGAAAATCGTGAAGTGGTTGACACGAAACTTGCAAAAGAATTAGCGGCCCATAGACTCGCAGGTCCATTTTATTCGGCGCCATTTCAGTCCTTTACCGTTTCAATTCTAGGAGTAATCGCCAAGAAAACCATGGGAGAATTTCGATTAATCCATCACTTATCTATCCCAAGAGGGTTTTCAGTAAACGACGGTATAGCCGAGGAGGACACAAGTGTACGGTATTCTACCATAGCAGATGCAATTCGATTGATCAAACTCGCTGGTCGGGGTTGCTTCCTGGCAAAAACGGACATAAAAAAACGCTTTCCGAGTAATACCGATACGCGAACAAGATCATCATCTTCTCGGAATGAAATGGCGAGGAGTATACTATTACGACCGTTGTATGCCTATGGGCTGCGCAAGTTCTTGTAAAACATTTGAAATGTTTAGCACAGCTGTTCAATGGATTGCTCAGCAAAAGCTACACATATAATACATTTTACACTTGTTAGACGACTTTTTAATTATTTCTCCCTCTCGAGCTTTATGTACAAGCCAATTAAATTGCTTTTTGGCGATGTGTGACGACATAGGTCTTCCCATGGCGCCGGAGAAAACATGTGGTCCCACAACCACGTTGTGTTTTGCGGGCATTGAATTAGACTCAATCAAATCCGAGGCTCGTTTACCTCTGGAGAAAGTTGATAACTGCATCGAATCAATATCGAATTTTTTACGCCGTAAAAAGATCGCTTTGAAGGAAATTCAATCCTTAGTCGGCCTTCTTAATTTTGCTTGTTCTGTTATCGTGCCCGGTCGAGCATTTCTGCGTCGATTAATTGATCTCACGAAAGGTGTGAAAAGGCCTTTTCACCTCATTAGACTTCGACGGGAGACTAAAGAGGATTTAAAAATTTGGCTAAATTTCTTGTCAACATTTAACGGAAGATCGTTTTTCCTGAACGAATGCTGGGCCAATTCCAACAAGCTTAATTTGTTTACCGATGCGGCAGGTTCCACTGGATTTGGCGCTGTTTTTGGCAGCGAATGGTGTTATGGTCTATGGCCTCAAAACTGGCTGTAAAGAAACATTGCCTTTTTAGAGTTTTATCCAATAGTCCTCAGCGTATGTTTGTGGGGTCACATGATGCAAAATCGCTGCATATTGTTTTTTACCGACAACGAAGCTTTAGTATATATAATCAATAAACAATCCTGTCAGGATCAATCGTTGATGTTTTTTGTGCGCAGGCTCGTCCTAGCTTGTTTACAGAATAACATCGTATTCAAGGCAAAACATATACCAGGGGTATATAACAAACTGGCTGATTGTTTATCTCGGTTTCACGTACAAACTTTCAAACAACTGGAACCAGCGCATATGAAGGCACGTCCAACAGATATTCCCCTACATCTGCAGCCGGAAAACTGGGAGCTATAGTTTCGCTTTTGACGCAGTCGAGCCTTCAACCTTCTTCTATTCCCATTTATCAACGCGCGTGCAAACGGTTTACTCAGTTTCATATTACCATATTTAATCATGCCGAATTTTCGCTACCTATTTCAGCATCGGCTTCATACTATTATAAAGAATATCCTTTCAATTCATTGTAGTTATTTCACTCTTTTCGATTCTTTGGCAATAGTCATGTAAAAAATGAATTGTTGAAATCAATGAAATGAACAGTTTTGCATCAATTTTCCTGGATAATACCGCTATCATCTTTTTGGAAAGAGTTTTAGTTGAATAAGCTTATTAATTAACAGATATGAAATGTTTCGTTATTAAATACGTTCAAACATTACTAACCGCTATCAACTTTCTCCGTGGGTGCTTGCGTTGGAGGAACATCAGTTGCAGGAGCATCAGTTGCAGGAGCATCAGTTGCAGGAGCATCGGTTGCAGGAGCATCGGTTGCAGGAGCATCAGTTGGAGGAGCATCAGTTGGAGGAGCATCAGTTGGAGGAGCATCCGTTGCAGGAGCATCAGTTGCAGGAGCATCAGTTGCAGGAGCATCAGTTACAGGAGCATCGGTTGGAGGAGCATGGGTTGCAGGAGCATCAGTTGCAGGAGCATCAGTTGGAGCAGCATCAGTTGCAGGAGCATCAGTTGTAGGAGCATCGGTTGCAGGAGCATCAGTTGCAGGAGCATCAGTTGCAGGAGCATCGGTTGCAGGAGAATCAGTTACAGGAGCTTCGGTTGGAGGAGCATCGGTTGCAGGAGCGTCGGTTGCAGGAGCATCAGTGGCAGGAGCATCAGTTACAGGAGCATCGGTTGCAGGAGCATCGGTTGCAGCAGCATCAGTTGCAGGAGCATCAGTTACAGGAGCATCGGTTGGAGGAGCATCAGTTGCAGGAGGAGCATCGGTTGCAGGAGCATCAGTTGCAGGAGCATCGGTTGGAGGAGCATCAGTTGCAGGAGCATCAGTTGCAGGAGCATCAGTTACAGGAGCATCGGTTGGAGGAGCATCAGTTGCAGGAGGAGCATCGGTTGCAGGAGCATCAGTTGCAGGTGCATCAGTTGCAGGAGCATCGGTTGGAGGAGCATCAGTTGCAGGAGCATCGGTTGGAGGAGCATCGGTTGCAGGAGCATCAGTTGCAGGAGCATCGGTTGGAGGAGCATCAGTTGCAGGAGCATCAGTTGCAGGAGCATCAGTTGCAGGAGCATCAGTTGCAGGAGCATCAGTTGCAGGAGCATCAGTTGCAGGAGCATCAGTTGCAGGAGCATCAGTTGCAGGAGCATCAGTTGCAGGAGCATCAGTTACAGGAGCATCGGTTGGAGGAGCATCAGTTGCAGGAGGAGCATCGGTTGCAGGAGCATCAGTTGCAGGAGCATCAGTTGCAGGAGCTACTGTTGAAGGTTGCTCCGGACGTTTGACTGTTGATACTTTACCGGGTACCCCACCAACTCTGGATGTAGTTCCTAAAAATAAATATTTAAAGAAATAGAAAAACATAATGTTATCGAATATTTATTAATTTGATCAATAAAAAAATAACTAATATCGTTTAAGGAACAAATAGAAAATATTTGCATGCGAATAGGAATTTTATGTCTTCCGCCTGTAATTCGCTTATAAGATTTTACCCACAGTAGCATTATCTCTTGTCAAAGAGGGCATGAGGAGACGAAAATGCCATCAATGTCACGACGCACGAGGTAAGATAAGATGAACCATATCAGCCCACGCTGATCAACATTGGTTCACCACGACGACAAGACGTGTCATTGATTCAAATCAAAGAAAAGACAAAAGTAAGAATTTCATCACTGTTTCTTCTCTTGTTGTTATTCGTTATTAATCCTTGACGTAATTCGGAGGGTAACATCATTCTCAAAAACCTTTTGCAATGGCATCACTACCTTCAGTTTTGATATTAGGGCATTCCTTTGTTAGGCGCCTTACATCCGACTTAAAACTTGACGTTCGTGCGTCAACTGATTTTAACCTCACCGGCAATGCCATTGTGCATATGTCTGGTGTTGGCGGGAGAACCGTTTCGAAGCTACGGAATAACGACTTACGTGTCGTGACGGCTCATTCTCTCGACATCATTATTTTAGAGATCGGCACGAATGATTTAAGCAACGGAAAACCCGAAGTGATCGGTTCTGAGATAGAAGAACTGGTAAAATTTTTACTGCGAATGCAATACGTTCGTGTGATTGGAGTTTGTCATGTTACTCTTCGTGCAAACGCGCCTTTATCGTTCAATGCCAAAGTAAACATTTTGAACCAGTATGTGAGTGTTGTTTTGGAACACATTCCAAACGTTTTGTGCTGGACGCACATGGGTTTTTCCAACCCTAACGCTTCACCATTCCTATCAGACGGTGTACATTTCAACCGTGATGGGCAATATCGATTGTACCGTAGTTATCGAGGGGCCATATTGCAGGCCTTAAATATACTTGAATATACTTTAAATATACTTGTGATATATATATATATATTATATATATATATATATATATATATATATATATATATATATATATATATATATATATATATATATATATATATATATATATATATTCGATATCCATGATGTTGCTCTCCGTACATTTATTTAAATGACACTACCATATAAAACTTAATAGTCATTTAAACCATACATTTATGTTGTTCGGTCGTTATAAACTGTTGAGGCTTCACCCTCACATATTTCTTTGATGACTTCGTTCTCACAACATTATCATATTATCATTGAGGCTTCGCCCTCACATATTTCTGTGATGACTTCGTTCTCACAGTATTATCATATTATCATAGAGGCTGCGCCCTCTCATATTCGATTCTGTGGCATACAGGGGCTTGTGTTGCGGCGACAGTAATGTTTGCCATGCTTGATCCTGCCGCAACATCTACTATACAGTCATAATCATTGATTTATTATATTAAATTTATTCCCTCGTCCTTTATCTGGTCCGCTTTGCTCTTTTTCCACAAGTTTATCGTTACAGTATGCCACCCAAACGTTCGCAACAACGAAAACGAGTTTCTGCCACGACACTGGCTGCACCGCAGCAACGGCGTTCCCGTCGTGTCGCTTCGACCAGCGCCGGTTCCTCGGTTCCTGCAAACACAGCTAATGAAACTTCGACCTCCGCCAACTCCGCCCGTTTTGCTCCCCGAATATTCCATCGCGGGTTCTATGTTGCCTCCAAACTTCTTGGAGCAACTCGTAACGACAGTAACAGCCGAAGTTATACAAGAAGGCTGACACCGACTATCAGCTCCAACTCCTCAGGTGAAACAGCAAGTGGCCAATTTCAAGGCAGTGTAGTCACTGAGACAGCTACTGTATGGTCAGCGAGAGCAACGCCAGCACGGTTCTTCTGCCGAGAAACGTGCCCAGCGTGGCAACCGAGGCAACAACAACCATGGTTCACGGCGCGTTACCTTCTGCTCATGCCGATATCTCAGGTGAGCCACAATTGCTACCGGCTATTACTTCATCCGCTTCAACTCATCATTTCAAGTCGGTCAGCTTGCCAATTGACGCACGAATCCCCATTATGCTTGAAAGCAAGTACCAAATAACCTTACAGGGCGGCGCCTCAGGTCAAACACCATCTCTATGTTTAGAGCCAGCCGTAAAACCTAAAAAGATTCTAAATATTGAGGCATGGATGAATGCTTTTCGTATATTTGTTGGGGTGTACACTCGTAAGTATTCTCATGAGGCCCCCGCCCTCATGAAATACGGAGATGTAGTGCAAGACTTGGCAGCACGGGGACAGAACTGGAGACATTACGACGAAAATTTTCGTTTTTTGCGACAAAATCAAGCCAGTGCCTTGCCCTGATGCGATGTTCATTGGGAGTTGTGGCTGAGGTCACAATACTCTCAGACTCAGAGCAGGCAAAACACATTGCCTCGTAATCAGAGCAATGAGAACAAACGGCGCTCGCTTTTCAACCAAGAGGCTATTGTTTTAAATTTCACAATGGAATCACTTGTTCTGGTTGTGAATTTAAGCATTGTTGTTTTCAATGTGAAGGTACACACAAAGTGCAGCAATGTAATTTTCGTGGCCACACAAAAACCACAATCTCCAAATGTTCCCAATCTGCCAAGTCTAACACCCCCACGCCAATCAAAATAAAAAATCTTAAGTTCTGGCTCGAGGGATATCATCCTAAAATCGCACAGTTAATTTTTTCCGGTTTTACTTATAGTTTTTCCGCGGTACTTTAAGCACGTTTGACAGCCAAAATTTACCGTCCACGGATGAAAATCGTGAAGTGGTTGACACAAAACTTGCAAAAGAATTAGCGGCCCATAGACTCGCAGGTCCATTTTATTCGGCGCCATTTCAGTCCTTTACCGTTTCAACTCTAGGAGTAATCGCCAAGAAAACCATGGGAGAATTTCGATTAATCCATCACTTATCTATCCCAAGAGGGTTTTCAGTAAACGACGGTATAGCCGAGGAGGACACAAAGTGTACGGTATTCCACCATAGCAGATGCAATTCGATTGATCAAACTCGCTGGTCCGGGTTGCTTCCTGGCAAAAACGGACATAAAAAAACGCTTTTCGAGTAATACCGATACGCGAACAAGATCATCATCTTCTCGGAATGAAATGGCGAGGAGTATACTATTACGACCGTTGTATGCCTATGGGCTGCGCAAGTTCTTGTAAAACGTTTGAAATGTTTAGCACAGCTGTTCAATGGATTGCCCAGCAAAAGCTACACATATAATAAATTTTACACTTGTTAGACGACTTTTTAATTATTTCTCCGTCTCGAGCTTTATGTACAAGCCAATTGGCGATGTGTGACGACATAGGTCTTCCCATGGCGCCGGAGAAAACATGTGGTCCCACAACCACGTTGTGTTTTGCGGGCATTGAATTAGACTCAATCAAATCCGAGGCTCGTTTACCTCAGGAGAAAGTTGATAAGTGCATCGAATCAATATCGAATTTTTTACGCCGTAAAAAGATCGCTTTGAAGGAAATTCAATCTTTAGTCGGCCTTCTTAATTTTGCTTGTTCTGTTATCGTGCCCGGTCGAGCATTTCTGCGTCGATTAATTGATCTCACGAAAGGTGTGAAAAGGCCTTTTCACCTCATTAGACTTCGACGGGAGACTAAAGAGGATTTAAAAATTTGGCTAAATTTCTTGTCAACATTTAACGGAAGATCGTTTTTCCTGAACGAATGCTGGGCCAATTCCAACAAGCTTAATTTGTTTACCGATGCGGCAGGTTCCACTGGATTTGGCGCTGTTTTTGGCAGCGAATGGTGTTATGGTCTATGGCCTCAAAACTGGCTGCAAAGAAACATTGCCTTTTTAGAGTTTTATCCAATAGTCCTCAGCGTATGTTTGTGGGGTCACATGATGCAAAATCGCTGCATATTATTTTTTACCGACAACGAAGCTTTTAGTATATATAATCAATAAACAATCCTGTCAGGATCAATCGTTGATGTTTTTTGTGCGCAGGCTCGTCCTAGCTTGTTTACAGAATAACATCGTATTCAAGGCAAAACATATACCAGGGGTATATAACAAACTGGCTGATTGTTTATCTCGGTTTCACGTACAAACTTTCAAACAACTGGCACCAGCGCATATGAAGGCACGTCCAACAGATATTCCCCTACATCTGCAGCCGGAAAACTGGGAGCTATAGTTTCCCTTTTGACGCAGTCGAGCCTTCAACCTTCTTCTATTCCCATTTATCAACGCGCGTGGAAACTGTTTACTCAGTTTCATATTACCATATTTAATCATGCCGAATTTTCGCTACCTATTTCAGCATCGGCTTCATACTATTATAAAGAATATCCTTTCAATTCATTGTAGTTATTTCACTATTTTCGATTCTTTGGCAATAGTCATGTAAAAAATGAATTGTTGAAATCACTGAAATGAACAGTTTTGCATCAATTTTCCTGGATAATACCGCTATCATCTTTTTGGAAAGAGTTTTAGTTGAATAACTTATTAATTAACAGATATGAAATGTTTCGTTATTAAATACGTTCAAACATTACTAACCGCTATCAACTTTCTCCGTGGGTGCTTGCGTTGGAGGAACATCAGTTGCAGGAGCATCAGTTGCAGGAGCATCAGTTGCAGGAGCATCAGTTGCAGGAGCATCGGTTGCAGGAGCATCGGTTGCAGGAGCATCAGTTACAGGAGCATCGGTTGCAGGAGCATCGGTTGCAGGAGCATCAGTTGCAGGAGCATCAGTTACAGGAGCATCGGTTGCAGGAGCATCAGTTGCAGGAGCATCAGTTACAGGAGCATCGGTTGGAGGAGCATCAGTTGCAGGAACATCGGTTGGAGGAGCATCGGTTGCAGGAGCATCAGTTGCAGGAGCATCGGTTGGAGGAGCATCAGTTGCAGGAGCATCAGTTGCAGGAGTATCGGTTGCAGGAGCATCGGTTGCAGGAGCATCGGTAGCAGCAGCATCAGTTGGAGGAGCATCAGTTGCAGGAGCATCGGTTGCAGGAGCATCAGTTGGAGGAGCATCAGTTGCAGGAGCATCGGTCGGAGGAGCATCAGTTGCAGGAGCATCAGTTGCAGGAGCATCGGTTGCAGGAGCATCCGTTGCAGGAGCATCAGTTGCAGGAGCATCAGTTGCAGGAGCATCAGTTGTAGGAGCAT
Source organism: Chrysogorgia sp. JL179-B06 (assembly GCA_035772405.1). Classification (NCBI taxonomy): domain Eukaryota; kingdom Metazoa; phylum Cnidaria; class Anthozoa; order Scleralcyonacea; family Chrysogorgiidae; genus Chrysogorgia; species Chrysogorgia sp. JL179-B06. Next base: position 1,769,338 of record JAYKKM010000180.1, read on the forward strand.
CGGTTGGAGGAGCATCAGTTACAGGAGCATCGGTTGGAGGAGCATCGGTTGCAGGAGCATCGGTTGCAGGAGCATCGGTTGCAGGAGCATCAGTTGGAGGAGCATCAGTTGCAGGAGCATCAGTTGCAGGAGCATCAGTTGCAGGAGCATCGGTTGGAGGAGCATCAGTTGCAGGAGCATCGGTGGCAGGAGCATCGGTTGCAGGAGCATCGGTTGCAGGAGCATCGGTTGCAGGAGCATCAGTTGGAGGAGCATCAGTTGCAGGAGCATCAGTTGCAGGAGCATCGGTTGGAGGAGCATCAGTTGGAGGAGCATCAGTTGCAGGAGCATCGGTTGCAGGAGCATCAGTTGCAGGAGCATCGGTTGGAGGAGCATCAGTTGCAGGAGCATCAGTTGGAGGAGCATCAGTTGCAGGAGCATCAGTTGCAGGAGCATCAGTTGCAGGAGCATCAGTTGCAGGAGCATCGGTTGGAGGAGCATCAGTTGCAGGAGCATCAGTTGCAGGAGCATCCGTTGCAGGAGCATCAGTTGCAGGAGCATCAGTTGGAGGAGCATCAGTTGCAGGAGCATCAGTTGCAGGAGCATCAGTTGCAGGAGCATCGGTTGGAGGAGCATCAGTTGCAGGAGCATCGGTGGCAGGAGCATCGGTTGCAGGAGCATCGGTTGCAGGAGCATCGGTTGCAGGAGCATCAGTTGCAGGAGCATCAGTTGCAGGAGCATCAGTTGCAGGAGCATCGGTTGGAGGAGCATCAGTTGGAGGAGCATCAGTTGCAGGAGCATCGGTTGCAGGAGCATCAGTTGCAGGAGCATCAGTTGAAGGAGCATCAGTTGCAGGAGCATCAGTTGCAGGAGCATCAGTTGCAGGAGCATCGGTTGCAGGAGCATCAGTTACAGGAGCTTCGGTTGGAGGAGCATCGGTTGCAGGAGCATCGGTTGCAGGAGCATCAGTTGCAGGAGCATCAGTTGCAGGAGCATCAGTTGCAGGAGCATCAGTTGCAGGAGCATCAGTTGCAGGAGCATCAGTTGCAGGAGCATCAGTTGCAGGAGCATCAGTTGCAGGAGCATCAGTTGCAGGAGCATTGGTTGGAGGAGCATCAGTTGCAGGAGCATCAGTTGGAGGAGCATCAGTTGCAGGAGCATCAGTTGGAGGAGCATCAGTTGCAGGAGCATCAGTTGCAGGAGCATCGGTTGGAGGAGCATCAGTTGCAGGAGCATCAGTTGCAGGAGCATCGGTTGCAGGAGCATCGGTTGCAGGAGCATCAGTTGCAGGAGCATCGGTTGCAGGAGCATCAGTTACAGGAGCTTCGGTTGGAGGAGCATCGGTTGCAGGAGCTTCGGTTGCAGGAGCATCAGTTGCAGGAGCATCAGTTACAGGAGCATCGGTTGGAGGAGCATCAGTTGCAGGAGCATCGGTGGCAGGAGCATCGGTTGCAGGAGCATCGGTTCCAGGAGCATCAGTTGGAGGAGCATCAGTTGCAGGAGCATCAGTTGCAGGAACATCAGTTGCAGGAGCATCGGTTGGAGGAGCATCAGTTGGAGGAGCATCAGTTGCAGGAGCATCGGTTGCAGGAGCATCAGTTGCAGGAGCATCAGTTGCAGGAGCATCAGTTGGAGGAGCATCAGTTGCAGGAGCATCAGTTGCATGAGCATCAGTTGCAGGAGCATCAGTTGGAGGAGCATCAGTAGCAGGAGCATCAGTTGCAGGAGCATCGGTTGCCGGAGCATCAGTTGCAGGAGCATCAGTTACAGGAGCATCGGTTGGAGGAGCATCAGTTGCAGGAGCATCGGTTGGAGGAGCATCAGTTGCAGGAGCATCAGTTGCAGGAGCATCGGTTGCAGGAGCATCAGTTGGAGGAGCATCGGTTGCAGGTGCATCGGTTGCAGGAGCATCGGTTCCAGGAGCATCGGTTGGAGGAGCATCGGTTGCAGGAGCATCAGTTGCAGGAGCACCAGTTGCAGGAGCATCGGTTGCAGGAGCATCAGTTGCAGGAGCATCAGTTGCAGGAGCATCGGTTGCAGGAGCATCGGTTGCAGGAGCATCAGTTGCAGGAGCATCAGTTGCAGGAGCTACTGTTGAAGGTTGCTCCGGACGTTTGACTGTTGATACTTTACCGGGTACCCCACCAACTCTGGATGTAGTTCCTAAAAATAAATATTTAAAGAAATAAAATAACATAATGTTATCGAATATTTATTAATTTGATCAATAAAAAAATAACTAATATCGTTTAAGGAACAAATAGAAAATATTTGCTTGCGAATAGGAATTTTATGTCTTCCGCCTGTAATTCGCTTATAAGATTTTACCCACAGTAGCATTATCTCTTGTCAAAGAGGGCATGAGGAGACGAAAATGCCATCAATGTCACGACGCACGAGGTAAGATAAGATGAACCATATCAGCCCACGCTGATCAACATTGGTTCACCACGACGACAAGACGTGTCATTGATTCAAATCAAAGAAAAGACAAAAGTAAGAATTTCATCACTGTTTCTTCTCTTGTTGTTATTCGTTATTAATCCTTGACGTAATTCGGAGGGTAACATCATTCTCAAAAACCTTTTGCAATGGCATCACTACCTTCAGTTTTGATATTAGGGCATTACTTTGTTAGGCGCCTTACATCCGACTTAAAATTTGACGTTCGTGCGTCAACTGATTTTAACCTCACCGGCAATGCCATTGTGCATATGTCTGGTGTTGGCGGGAGAACCGTTTCGAAGCTACGGAATAACGACTTACGTGTCGTGACGGCTCATTCTCTCGACATCATTATTTTAGAGATCGGCACGAATGATTTAAGCAACGCAAAACCCGAAGTGATCGGTTCTGAGATAGAAGAACTGGTAACATTTTTACTGCGAATGCAATACGTTCGTGTGTAGATGAGATGTAGTGCAAGACTTGGCAGCACGGGGACAGAACTGGAGACATTACGACGAAAATTTTCGTTTCTTGCGACAAAATCAAGCCAGTGCCTTGCCCTGATGCGATGTTCATTGGGAGTTGTGGCTGAGGTCACAATACTCTCAGACTCAGAGCAGGCAAAACACATTGCCTCGTAATCAGAGCAATGAGAACAAACGGCGCTCGCTTTTCAACCAAGAGGCTATTGTTTTAAATTTCACAATGGAATCACTTGTTCTGGTTGTGAATTTAAGCATTGTTGTTTTCAATGTGAAGGTACACACAAAGTGCAGCAATGTAATTTTCGTGGCCACACAAAAACCACAATCTCCAAATTTTCCCAATCTGCCAAGTCTAACACCCCCACGCCAATCAAAATAAAAAATCTTAAGTTCTGGCTCGAGGGATATCATCCTAAAATCGCACAGTTAATTTTTTCCGGTTTTACTTATAGTTTTTCCGCGGTACTTTAAGCACGTTTGACAGCCAAAATTTACCGTCCACGGATGAAAATCCTGAAGTGGTTGACACGAAACTTGCAAAAGAATTAGCGGCCCATAGACTCGCAGGTCCATTTTATTCGGCGCCATTTCAGTCCTTTACCGTTTCAACTCTAGGAGTAATCGCCAAGAAAACCATGGGAGAATTTCGATTGATCCATCACTTATCTATCCCAAGAGGGTTTTCAGTAAACGACGGTATAGCCGAGGAGGACACAAAGTGTACGGTATTCTATCATAGTAGATGCAATTCGATTGATCAAACTCGCTGGTCCGGGTTGCTTCCTGGCAAAAACGGACATAAAAAAACGCTTTCCGAGTAATACCGATACGCGAACAAGATCATCATCTTCTCGGAATGAAATGGCGAGGAGTATACTATTACGACCGTTGTATGCCTATGGGCTGCGCAAGTTCTTGTAAAACGTTTGAAATGTTTAGCACAGCTGTTCAATGGATTGCCCAGCAAAAGCTACACATATAATAAATTTTACACTTGTTAGACGACTTTTTAATTATTTCTCCGTCTCGAGCTTTATGGACAAGCCAATTGGCGATGTGTGACGACATAGGTCTTCCCATGGCGCCGGAGAAAACATGTGGTCCCACAACCACGTTGTGTTTTGCGGGCATTGAATTAGACTCAATCAAATCCGAGGCTCGTTTACCTCAGGAGAAAGTTGATAAGTGCATCGAATCAATATCGAATTTTTTACGCCGTAAAAAGATCGCTTTGAAGGAAATTCAATCTTTAGTCGGCCTTCTTAATTTTGCTTGTTCTGTTATCGTGCCCGGTCGAGCATTTCTGCGTCGATTAATTGATCTCACGAAAGGTGTGAAAAGGCCTTTTCACCTCATTAGACTTCGACGGGAGACTAAAGAGGATTTAAAAATTTGGCTAAATTTCTTGTCAACATTTAACGGAAGATCGTTTTTCCTGAACGAATGCTGGGCCAATTCCAACAAGCTTAATTTGTTTACCGATGCGGCAGGTTCCACTGGATTTGGCGCTGTTTTTGGCAGCGAATGGTGTTATGGTCTATGGCCTCAAAACTGGCTGCAAAGAAACATTGCCTTTTTAGAGTTTTATCCAATAGTCCTCAGCGTATGTTTGTGGGGTCACATGATGCAAAATCGCTGCATATTATTTTTTACCGACAACGAAGCTTTTAGTATATATAATCAATAAACAATCCTGTCAGGATCAATCGTTGATGTTTTTTGTGCGCAGGCTCGTCCTAGCTTGTTTACAGAATAACATCGTATTCAAGGCAAAACATATACCAGGGGTATATAACAAACTGACTGATTGTTTATCTCGGTTTCACGTACAAACTTTCAAAGAACTGGCACCAGCGCATATGAAGGCACGTCCAACAGATATTCCCCTACATCTGCAGCCGGAAAACTGGGAGCTATAGTTTCCCTTTTGACGCAGTCGAGCCTTCAACCTTCTTCTATTCACATTTATCAACGCGCGTGCAAACTGTTTACTCAGTTTCATATTACCATATTTAATCATGCCGAATTTTCGCTACCTATTTCAGCATCGGCTTCATACTATTATAAAGAATATCCTTTCAATTCATTGTAGTTATTTCACTCTTTTCGATTCTTTGGCAATAGTCATGTAAAAAATGAATTGTTGAAATCACTGAAATGAACAGTTTTGCATCAATTTTGCTGGATAATACCGCTATCATCTTTTTGGAAAGAGTTTTAGTTGAATAAGCTTATTAATTAACAGATATGAAATGTTTCGTTATTAAATACGTTCAAACATTACTAACCGCTATCAATTTTCTCCGTGGGTGCTTGCGTTGGAGGAACATCAGTTGCAGGAGCATCAGTTGCAGGAGCATCAGTTGCAGGAGCATCAGTTACAGGAGCATCGGTTGCAGGAGCATCGGTTGCAGGAGCATCAGTTGCAGGAGCATCAGTTACAGGAGCATCGGTTGCAGGAGCATCAGTTGCAGGAGCATCAGTTACAGGAGCATCGGTTGGAGGAGCATCAGTTACAGGAGCATCGGTTGGAGGAGCATCGGTTGCAGGAGCATCGGTTGCACGAGCATCAGTTGCAGGAGCATCAGTTACAGGAGCATCGGTTGGAGGAGCATCAGTTGCAGGAGCATCGGTGGCAGGAGCATCGGTTGCAGGAGCATCGGTTGCAGGAGCATCGGTTGCAGGAGCATCAGTTGGAGGAGCATCAGTTGCAGGAGCATCAGTTGCAGGAGCATCAGTTGCAGGAGCATCGGTGGGAGGAGCATCAGTTGCAGGAGCATCGGTGGCAGGAGCATCGGTTGCAGGAGCATCGGTTGCAGGAGCATCGGTTGCAGGAGCATCAGTTGGAGGAGCATCAGTTGCAGGAGCATCAGTTGCAGGAGCATCGGTTGGAGGAGCATCAGTTGGAGGAGCATCAGTTGCAGGAGCATCGGTTGCAGGAGCATCAGTTGCAGGAGCATCAGTTGCAGGAGCATCAGTTGCAGGAGCATCAGTTGCAGGAGCATCAGTTGCAGGAGCATCGGTTGCAGGAGCATCAGTTGCAGGAGCATCGGTTGCAGGAGCATCAGTTACAGGAGCTTCGGTTGGAGGAGCATCGGTTGCAGGAGCATCGGTTGCAGGAGCATCAGTTGCAGGAGCATCAGTTGCAGGAGCATCAGTTGCAGGAGCATCAGTTGCAGGAGCATCAGTTGCAGGAGCATCAGTTGCAGGAGCATCAGTTGCAGGAGCATCAGTTGCAGGAGCATCAGTTGCAGGAGCATCAGTTGCAGGAGCATCAGTTGCAGGAGCATCAGTTGCAGGAGCATCAGTTGCAGGAGCATCGGTTGCAGGAGCATCAGTTACAGGAGCTTCGGTTGGAGGAGCTTCGGTTGCAGGAGCATCGGTTGCAGGAGCATCGGTTGCAGGAGCATCAGTTGCAGGAGCATCAGTTACAGGAGCATCGGTTGCAGGAGCATCAGTTGCAGGAGCATCAGTTACAGGAGCATCGGTTGGAGGAGCATCAGTTACAGGAGCATCGGTTGGAGGAGCATCGGTTGCAGGAGCATCGGTTGCAGGAGCATCGGTTGCAGGAGCATCAGTTGCAGGAGCATCGGTTGGAGGAGCATCAGTTGCAGGAGCATCAGTTGGAGGAGCATCAGTTGCAGGAGCATCAGTTGCAGGAGCATCGGTTGGAGGAGCATCAGTTGCAGGAGCATCAGTTACAGGAGCATCGGTTGCAGGAGCATCGGTTGCAGGAGCATCAGTTGCAGGAGCATCAGTTACAGGAGCATCGGTTGGAGGAGCATCAGTTGCAGGAGCATCGGTTGGAGGGAGCATCGGTTGCAGGAGCATCGGTTGCAGGAGCATCAGTTGCAGGAGCATCAGTTGCAGGAGCATCAGTTGCAGGAGCATCAGTTGCAGGAGCATCGGTGGGAGGAGCATCAGTTGCAGGAGCATCGGTGGCAGGAGCATCGGTTGCAGGAGCATCGGTTGCAGGAGCATCGGTTGCAGGAGCATCAGTTGGAGGAGCATCAGTTGCAGGAGCATCAGTTGCAGGAGCATCGGTTGGAGGAGCATCAGTTGGAGGAGCATCAGTTGCAGGAGCATCGGTTGCAGGAGCATCAGTTGCAGGAGCATCAGTTGCAGGAGCATCAGTTTCAGGAGCATCAGTTGCAGGAGCATCAGTTGCAGGAGCATCGGTTGCAGCAGCATCAGTTGCAGGAGCTTCGGTTGGAGGAGCATCGGTTGCAGGAGCATCGGTTGCAGGAGCATCAGTTGCAGGAGCATCAGTTGCAGGAGCATCAGTTGCAGGAGCATCAGTTGCAGGAGCATCAGTTGCAGGAGCATCAGTTGCAGGAGCATCAGTTGCAGGAGCATCAGTTGCAGGAGCATCAGTTGCAGGAGCATCAGTTGCAGGAGCATCAGTTGCAGGAGCATCAGTTGCAGGAGCATCAGTTGCAGGAGCATCAGTTGCAGGAGTATCGGTTGGAGGAGCATCAGTTGCAGGAGCATCAGTTGGAGGAGCATCAGTTGCAGGAGCATCAGTTGCAGGAGCATCGGTTGGAGGAGCATCAGTTTCAGGAGCATCAGTTGCAGGAGCGTCAGTTGCAGGAGCATCAGTTGCAGGAGCATCAGTTGCAGGAGCATCAGTTGCAGGAGCATCGGTTGCAGCAGCATCAGTTACAGGAGCTTCGGTTGGAGGAGCATCGGTTGCAGGAGCATCGGTTGCAGGAGCATCAGTTGCAGGAGTATCAGTTGCAGGAGCATCAGTTGCAGGAGCATCAGTTGCAGGAGCATCAGTTGCAGGAGCATCAGTTGCAGGAGCATCAGTTGCAGGAGCATCAGTTGCAGGAGCATCAGTTGCAGGAGCATCAGTTGCAGGAGCATCAGTTGCAGGAGCATCAGTTGCAGGAGCATCAGTTGCAGGAGCATCAGTTGCAGGAGCATCAGTTGCAGGAGCATCAGTTGCAGGAGCATCGGTTGGAGGAGCAGCAGTTGCAGGAGCATCAGTTGGAGGAGCATCAGTTGCAGGAGCATCAGTTGCAGGAGCATCGGTTGGAGGAGCATCGGTTTCAGGAGCATCAGTTTCAGGAGCATCGGTTGCAGGAACATCCGTTGCAGGAGCATCAGTTGCAGGAGCATCGGTTGCAGGAGCATCGGTTGCAGGAGCATCAGTTGCAGGAGCATCGGTTGGAGGAGCATCAGTTGCAGGAGCATCGGTGGCAGGAGCATCGGTTGCAGGAGCATCGGTTGCAGGAGCATCGGTTGCAGGAGCATCAGTTGGAGGAGCATCAGTTGCAGGAGCATCAGTTGCAGGAGCATCAGTTGCAGGAGCATCGGTGGGAGGAGCATCAGTTGCAGGAGCATCGGTGCAGGAGCATCGGTTGCAGGAGCATCGGTTGCAGGAGCATCGGTTGCAGGAGCATCAGTTGGAGGAGCATCAGTTGCAGGAGCATCAGTTGCAGGAATATCGGTTGGAGGAGCATCAGTTGGAGGAGCATCAGTTGCAGGAGCATCGGTTGCAGGAGCATCAGTTGCAGGAGCATCAGTTGCAGGAGCATCAGTTGCAGGAGCATCAGTTGCAGGAGCATCGGTTGCAGGAGCATCGGTTGCAGGAGCATCAGTTACAGGAGCATCAGTTACAGGAGCATCGGTTGCAGGAGCATCGGTTGCAGGAGCATCAGTTGCAGGAGCATCAGTTGCAGGAGCATCAGTTGCAGGAGCATCAGTTGCAGGAGCATCAGTTGCAGGAGCATCAGTTGCAGGAGCATCAGTTGCAGGAGCATCAGTTGCAGGAGCATCAGTTGCAGGAGCATCAGTTGCAGGAGCATCAGTTGCAGGAGCATCAGTTGCAGGAGCATCAGTTGCAGGAGCATCAGTTGCAGGAGCATCAGTTGCAGGAGCATCGGTTGGAGGAGCATCAGTTGCAGGAGCATCAGTTGGAGGAGCATCAGTTGCAGGAGCATCAGTTGCAGGAGCATCGGTTGGAGGAGCATCAGTTTCAGGAGCATCAGTTTCAGGAGCATCGGTTGCAGGAACATCCGTTGCAGGAGCATCAGTTGCAGGAGCATCGGTTTCAGGAGCATCGGTTGCAGGAGCATCAGTTGCAGGAGCATCGGTTGCAGGAGCATCAGTTCCAGGAGCTTCGGTTGGAGGAGCATCGGTTGCAGGAGCTTCGGTTGCAGGAGCATCAGTTGCAGGAGCATCAATTACAGGAGCATCGGTTGGAGGAGCATCAGTTGCAGGAGCATCGGTGGCAGGAGCATCGGTTGCAGGAGCATCGGTTGCAGGAGCATCAGTTCCACGAGCATCAGTTTCAGGAGCATCAGTTGCAGGAGCATCAGTTGCAGGAACATCAGTTGCAGGAGCATCGGTTGGAGGAGCATCAGTTGGAGGAGCATCAGTTGCAGGAGCATCGGTTGCAGGAGCATCAGTTGCAGGAGCATCAGTTGCAGGAGCATCAGTTGGAGGAGCATCAGTTACAGGAGCATCGGTTGCAGGAGCATCGGTTGCAGGAGCATCAGTTGCAGGAGCATCAGTTGCAGGAGCATCAGTTGCAGGAGCATCAGTTGCAGGAGCATCAGTTGCAGGAGCATCAGTTGCAGGAGCATCAGTTGCAGGAGCATCAGTTGCAGGAGCATCAGTTGCAGGAGCATCAGTTGCAGGAGCATCAGTTGCAGGAGCATCAGTTGCAGGAGCATCAGTTGCAGGAGCATCAGTTGCAGGAGCATCAGTTGCAGGAGCATCGGTTGGAGGAGCATCAGTTGCAGGAGCATCAGTTGGAGGAGCATCAGTTGCAGGAGCATCAGTTGCAGGAGCATCGGTTGGAGGAGCATCAGTTTCAGGAGCATCAGTTTCAGGAGCATCGGTTGCAGGAACATCCGTTGCAGGAGCATCAGTTGCAGGAGCATCGGTTTCAGGAGCATCGGTTGCAGGAGCATCAGTTGCAGGAGCATCGGTTGCAGGAGCATCAGTTCCAGGAGCTTCGGTTGGAGGAGCATCGGTTGCAGGAGCTTCGGTTGCAGGAGCATCAGTTGCAGGAGCATCAATTACAGGAGCATCGGTTGGAGGAGCATCAGTTGCAGGAGCATCGGTGGCAGGAGCATCGGTTGCAGGAGCATCGGTTGCAGGAGCATCAGTTCCACGAGCATCAGTTTCAGGAGCATCAGTTGCAGGAGCATCAGTTGCAGGAACATCAGTTGCAGGAGCATCGGTTGGAGGAGCATCAGTTGGAGGAGCATCAGTTGCAGGAGCATCGGTTGCAGGAGCATCAGTTGCAGGAGCATCAGTTGCAGGAGCATCAGTTGGAGGAGCATCAGTTGCAGGAGCATCAGTTGCAGGAGCATCAGTTGCAGGAGCATCAGTTGGAGGAGCATCAGTAGCAGGAGCATCGGTTGGAGGAGCATCAGTTGCAGGAGCATCAGTTGCAGGAGCATCGGTTGGAGGAGCATCAGTTGCAGGAGCATCGGTTGGAGGAGCATCAGTTGCAGGAGCATCAGTTGCAGGAGCATCGGTTGCAGGAGCATCAGTTGCAGGAGCATCGGTTGGAGGAGCATCAGTTGCAGGAGCATCAGTTGCAGGAGAATCAGTTGGAGGAGCATCAGTTGCAGGAGCATCGGTTGGAGGAGCATCAGTTGCAGGAGCATCAGTTGCAGGAGCATCAGTTGCAGGAGCATCAGTTGCAGGAGCATCGGTTGCAGGAGCATCAGGTGGAGGAGCATCAGTTGCAGGAGCATCGGTTGCAGGAGCATCGGTTCCAGGAGCATCGGTTGGAGCATCGGTTGCAGGAGCATCAGTTGCAGGAGCACCAGTTGCAGGAGCATCGGTTGCAGGAGCATCAGTTGGAGGAGCATCAGTTGCAGGAGCATCGGTTGCAGGAGCATCGGTTGCAGGAGCATCAGTTGCAGGAGCATCAGTTGCAGGAGCTACTGTTGAAGGTTGCTCCGGACGTTTGACTGTTGATACTTTACCGGGTACCCCACCAACTCTGGATGTAGTTCCTAAAAATAAATATTTAAAGAAATAAAAAAACATAATGTTATCGAATATTTATTAATTTGATCAATAAAAAAATAATTAATATCGTTTAAGGAACAAATAGAAAATATTTGCTTGCGAACAGGAATTTTATGTCTTCCGCCTGTAATTCGCTTATAAGATTTTACCCACAGTAGCATTATCTCTTGTCAAAGAGGGCATGAGGAGACGAAAATTCCATCAATGTCACGACGCACGAGGTAAGATAAGATGAACCATATCAGCCCACGCTGATCAACATTGGTTCACCACGACGACAAGACGTGTCATTGATTCAAATCAAAGAAAAGACAAAAGTAAGAATTTCATCACTGTTTCTTCTCTTGTTGTTATTCGTTATTAATCCTTGACGTAATTCGGAGGGTAACATCATTCTCAAAAACCTTTTGCAATGGCATCACTACCTTCAGTTTTGATATTAGGGCATTCCTTTGTTAGGCGCCTTACATCCGACTTAAAATTTGACGTTCGTGCGTCAACTGATTTTAACCTCACCGGCAATGCCATTGTGCATATGTCTGGTGTTGGCGGGAGAACCGTTTCGAAGCTACGGAATAACGACTTACGTGTCGTGACGGCTCATTCTCTCGACATCATTATTTTAGAGATCGGCACGAATGATTTAAGCAACGGAAAACCCGAAGTGATCGGTTCTGAGATAGAAGAACTGGTAAAATTTTTACTGCGAATGCAATACGTTCGTGTGATTGGAGTTTGTCATGTTACTCTTCGTGCAAACGCGCCTTTATCGTTCAATGCCAAAGTAAACATTTTGAACCAGTATGTGAGTGTTGTTTTGGAACACATTCCAAACGTTTTGTGCTGGACGCACATGGGTTTTTCCAACCCTAACGCTTCACCATTCCTATCAGACGGTGTACATTTCAACCGTGATGGGCAATATCGATTGTACCGTAGTTATCGAGGGGCCATATTGCAGGCCTTAAATATACTTGAATATACTTTAAATATACTTGTGATATATATATATATATATATATATATATATATATATATATATATATATATATATATATATATATATATATATGTATATATATATATATATATATATATATATATATATATATATATATATATATATATATATATATATATATATATATATATATAAATATATATATATATATATATATATATATATATATATATATATATATATATATATATATATATATATATATTCGATATCCATGATGTTGCTCTCCGTACATTTATTTAAATGACACTACCATATAAAACTTAATAGTCATTTAAACCATACATTTATGTTGTTCGGTCGTTATAAACTGTTGAGGCTTCACCCTCACATATTTCTTTGATGACTTCGTTCTCACAACATTATCATATTATCATTGAGGCTTCGCCCTCACATATTTCTGTGATGACTTCGTTCTCACAGCATTATCATATTATCATAGAGGCTGCGCCCTCTCATATTCGATTCTGTGGCATACAGGGGCTTGTGTTGCGGCGACAGTAATGTTTGCCATGCTTGACCCTGCCGCAACATCTACTATACAGTCATAATCATTGATTTATTATATTAAATTTATTCCCTCGTCCTTTATCTGGTCCGCTTTGCTCTTTTTCCACAAGTTTATCGTTACAGTATGCCACCCAAACGTTCGCAACAACGAAAACGAGTTTCTGCCACGACACTGGCTGCACCGCAGCAACGGCGTTCCCGTCGTGTTGCTTCGACCAGCGCCGGTTCCTCGGTTCCTGCAAACACAGCTAATGAAGCTTCGACCTCCGCCAACTCCGCCCGTTTTGCTCCCCGAATATTCCATCGCGGGTTCTATGTTGCCTCCACACTTCTTGGAGCAACTCGTAACGACAGTAACAGCCGAAGTTATACAAGAAGGCTGACACCGACTATCAGCTCCAACTCCTCAGGTGAAACAGCAACTGGCCAATTTCAAGGCAGTGTAGTCACTGAGACAGCTATGGTCAGCGAGAGCAACGCCAGCACGCTTCTTCTGCCGAGAAACGTGCCCAGCGTGGCAACCGAGGCAACAACAACCATGGTTCACGGCGCGTTACCTTCTGCTCATGCCCATATCTCAGGTGAGCCACAATTGCTACCGGCTATTACTTCATCCGCTTCAACTCATCATTTCAAGTCGGTCAGCTTGCCAATTGACGCACGAATCCCCATTAAAGTTAAGAATAAAATATGGAGCGAAAAGTTTGTAGATTTTAGTTGTTTGTTAGGCAATCCAGGTCAAACACCATCTCTATGTTTAGAGCCAGCCGTAAAACCTAAAAAGATTCTAAATATTGAGGCATGGATGAATGCTTTTCGTATATTTGTTGGGGTGTACACTCGTAAGTATTCTCATGAGGCCCCCGCCCTCGTGAAATACGGAGATGTAGTGCAAGACTTGGCAGCACGGGGACAGAACTGGAGACATTACGACGAAAATTTTCGTTTCTTGCGACAAAATCAAGCCAGTGCCTTGCCCTGTCGATGTTCATTGGGAGTTGTGGCTGAGGTCACAATACTCTCAGACTCAGAGCAGGCAAAACACATTGCCTCGTAATCAGAGCAATGAGAACAAACGGCGCTCGCTTTTCAACCAAGAGGCTATTGTTTTAAATTTCACAATGGAATCACTTGTTCTGGTTGTGAATTTAAGCATTGTTGTTTTCAATGTGAAGGTACACACAAAGTGCAGTAATGTAATTTTCGTGGCCACACAAAAACCACAATCTCCAAATTTTCCCAATCTGCCAAGTCTAACACCCCCACGCCAATCAAAATAAAACATCTTAAGTTCTGGCTCGAGGGATATCATCCTAAAATCGCACAGTTAATTTTTTCCGGTTTTACTTATAGTTTTTCCGCGGTACTTTAAGCACGTTTGACAGCCAAAATTTACCGTCCACGGATGAAAATCCTGAAGTGGTTGACACGAAACTTGCAAAAGAATTAGCGGCCCATAGACTCGCAGGTCCATTTTATTCGGCGCCATTTCAGTCCTTTACCGTTTCAACTCTAGGAGTAATCGCCAAGAAAACCATGTGAGAATTTCGATTAATCCATCACTTATCTATCCCAAGAGGGTTTTCAGTAAACGACGGTATAGCCGAGGAGGACACAAAGTGTACGGTATTCTACCATAGCAGATGCAATTCGATTGATCAAACTCGCTGGTCCGGGTTGCTTCCTGGCAAAAACGGACATAAAAAAACGCTTTCCGAGTAATACCGATACGCGAACAAGATCATAATCTTCTCGGAATGAAATGGCGAGGAGTATACTATTACGACCGTTGTATGCCTATGGGCTGCGCAAGTTCTTGTAAAACGTTTGAAATGTTTAGCACAGCTGTTCAATGGATTGCCCAGCAAAAGCTACACATATAATAAATTTTACACTTGTTAGACGACTTTTTAATTATTTCTCCGTCTCGAGCTTTATGTACAAGCCAATTGGCGATGTGTGACGACATAGGTCTTCCCATGGCGCCGGAGAAAACATGTGGTCTCACAACCACGTTGTGTTTTGCGGGCATTGAATTAGACTCAATCAAATCCGAGGCTCGTTTACCTCAGGAGAAAGTTGATAAGTGCATCGAATCAATATCGAATTTTTTACGCCGTAAAAAGATCGCTTTGAAGGAAATTCAATCTTTAGTCGGCCTTCTTAATTTTGCTTGTTCTGTTATCGTGCCCGGTCGAGCATTTCTGCGTCGATTAATTGATCTCACGAAAGGTGTGAAAAGGCCTTTTCACCTCATTAGACTTCGACGGGAGACTAAAGAGGATTTAAAAATTTGGCTAAATTTCTTGTCAACATTTAACGGAAGATCGTTTTTCCTGAACGAATGCTGGGCCAATTCCAACAAGCTTAATTTGTTTACCGATGCGGCAGGTTCCACTGGATTTGGCGCTGTTTTTGGCAGCGAATGGTGTTATGGTCTATGGCCTCAAAACTGGCTGCAAAGAAACATTGCCTTTTTAGAGTTTTATCCAATAGTCGTCAGCGTATGTTTGTGGGGTCACATGATGCAAAATCGCTGCATATTATTTTTTACCGACAACGAAGCTTTTAGTATATATAATCAATAAACAATCCTGTCAGGATCAATCGTTGATGTTTATTGTGCGCAGGCTCGTCCTAGCTTGTTTACAGAATAACATCGTATTCAAGGCAAAACATATACCAGGGGTATATAACAAACTGGCTGATTGTTTATCTCGGTTTCACGTACAAACTTTCAAACAACTGGCACCAGCGCATATGAAGGCACGTCCAACAGATATTCCCCTACATCTGCAGCCGGAAAACTGGGAGCTATAGTTTCCCTTTTGACGCAGTCGAGCCTTCAACCTTCTTCTATTCCCATTTATCAACGCGCGTGGAAACTGTTTACTCAGTTTCATATTACCATATTTAATCATGCCGAATTTTCGCTACCTATTTCAGCATCGGCTTCATACTATTATAAAGAATATCCTTTCAATTCATTGTAGTTATTTCACTCTTTTCGATTCTTTGGCAATAGTCATGTATAAAATGAATTGTTGAAATCACTGAAATGAACAGTTTTGCATCAATTTTCCTGGATAATACCGCTATCATCTTTTTGGAAAGAGTTTTAGTTGAATAAGCTTATTAATTAACAGATATGAAATGTTTCGTTATTAAATACGTTCAAACATTACTAACCGCTATCAACTTTCTCCGTGGGTGCTTGCGTTGGAGGAACATCAGTTGCAGGAGCATCAGTTGCAGGAGCATCAGTTGCAGGAGCATCGGTTGCAGGAGCATCGGTTGCAGGAGCATCGGTTACAGGAGCATCAGTTGCAGGAGCATCGGTTGCAGGAGCATCGGTTGCAGGAGCATCAGTTGCAGGAGCATTAGTTACAGGAGCATCGGTTGCAGGAGCATCAGTTGCAGGAGCATCAGTTACAGGAGCATCGGTTGGAGGAGCATCAGTTGCAGGAGCATCGGTTGGAGGAGCATCAGTTGCAGGAGCATCAGTTGCAGGAGCATCGGTTGCAGGAGCATCAGTTGCAGGAGCATCGGTTGGAGGAGCATCAGTTGCAGGAGCATCAGTTGCAGGAGAATCAGTTGGAGGAGCATCAGTTGCAGGAGCATCGGTTGGAGGAGCATCAGTTGCAGGAGCATCAGTTGCAGGAGCATCAGTTGCAGGAGCATCAGTTGCAGGAGCATCGGTTGCAGGAGCATCAGTTGGAGGAGCATCAGTTGCAGGAGCATCGGTTGCAGGAGCATCGGTTCCAGGAGCATCGGTTGGAGCATCGGTTGCAGGAGCATCAGTTGCAGGAGCACCAGTTGCAGGAGCATCGGTTGCAGGAGCATCAGTTGGAGGAGCATCAGTTGCAGGAGCATCGGTTGCAGGAGCATCAGTTGCAGGAGCATCGGTTGGAGGAGCATCAGTTGCAGGAGCATCGGTTGCAGGAGCATCAGTTGCAGGAGCATTAGTTACAGGAGCATCGGTTGCAGGAGCATCAGTTGCAGGAGCATCAGTTACAGGAGCATCGGTTGGAGGAGCATCAGTTGCAGGAGCATCGGTTGGAGGAGCATCAGTTGCAGGAGCATCAGTTGCAGGAGCATCGGTTGCAGGAGCATCAGTTGCAGGAGCATCAGTTGCAGGAGCATCAGTTGCAGGAGCATCAGTTGCAGGAGCATCGGTTGCAGGAGCATCGGTTGCAGGAGCATCGGTTGCAGGAGCATCAGTTGCAGGAGCACCAGTTGCAGGAGCATCGGTTGCAGGAGCATCAGTTGGAGGAGCATCAGTTGCAGGAGCATCGGTTGCAGGAGCATCGGTTGCAGGAGCATCAGTTGCAGGAGCATCAGTTGCAGGAGCTACTGTTGAAGGTTGCTCCGGACGTTTGACTGTTGATACTTTACCGGGTACCCCACCAACTCTGGATGTAGTTCCTAAAAATAAATATTTAAAGAAATAAAAAAACATAATGTTATCGAATATTTATTAATTTGATCAATAAAAAAATAATTAATATCGTTTAAGGAACAAATAGAAAATATTTGCTTGCGAACAGGAATTTTATGTCTTCCGCCTGTAATTCGCTTATAAGATTTTACCCACAGTAGCATTATCTCTTGTCAAAGAGGGCATGAGGAGACGAAAATTCCATCAATGTCACGACGCACGAGGTAAGATAAGATGAACCATATCAGCCCACGCTGATCAACATTGGTTCACCACGACGACAAGGACGTGTCATTGATTCAAATCAAAGAAAAGACAAAAGTAAGAATTTCATCACTGTTTCTTCTCTTGTTTGTTATTCGTTATTAATCCTTGACGTAATTCGGAGGGTAACATCATTCTCAAAAACCTTTTGCAATGGCATCACTACCTTCAGTTTTGATATTAGGGCATTCCTTTGTTAGGCGCCTTACATCCGACTTAAAATTTGACGTTCGTGCGTCAACTGATTTTAACCTCACCGGCAATGCCATTGTGCATATGTCTGGTGTTGGCGGGAGAACCGTTTCGAAGCTACGGAATAACGACTTACGTGTCGTGACGGCTCATTCTCTCGACATCATTATTTTAGAGATCGGCACGAATGATTTAAGCAACGGAAAACCCGAAGTGATCGGTTCTGAGATAGAAGAACTGGTAAAATTTTTACTGCGAATGCAATACGTTCGTGTGATTGGAGTTTGTCATGTTACTCTTCGTGCAAACGCGCCTTTATCGTTCAATGCCAAAGTAAACATTTTGAACCAGTATGTGAGTGTTGTTTTGGAACACATTCCAAACGTTTTGTGCTGGACGCACATGGGTTTTTCCAACCCTAACGCTTCACCATTCCTATCAGACGGTGTACATTTCAAACCGTGATGGGCAATATCGATTGTACCGTAGTTATCGAGGGGCCATATTGCAGGCCTTAAATATACTTGAATATACTTTAAATATACTTGTGATATATATATATATATATATATATATATATATATATATATATATATATATATATATATATATATATATATATATATATATGTATATATATATATATATATATATATATATATATATATATATATATATATATATATATATATATATATATAATATATATATATATATATATATATATATATATATATATATATATATATATATATATATATATATATATATATATTCGATATCCATGATGTTGCTCTCCGTACATTTATTTAAATGACACTACCATATAAAACTTAATAGTCATTTAAACCATACATTTATGTTGTTCGGTCGTTATAAACTGTTGAGGCTTCACCCTCACATATTTCTTTGATGACTTCGTTCTCACAACATTATCATATTATCATTGAGGCTTCGCCCTCACATATTTCTGTGATGACTTCGTTCTCACAGCATTATCATATTATCATAGAGGCTGCGCCCTCTCATATTCGATTCTGTGGCATACAGGGGCTTGTGTTGCGGCGACAGTAATGTTTGCCATGCTTGACCCTGCCGCAACATCTACTATACAGTCATAATCATTGATTTATTATATTAAATTTATTCCCTCGTCCTTTATCTGGTCCGCTTTGCTCTTTTTCCACAAGTTTATCGTTACAGTATGCCACCCAAACGTTCGCAACAACGAAAACGAGTTTCTGCCACGACACTGGCTGCACCGCAGCAACGGCGTTCCCGTCGTGTTGCTTCGACCAGCGCCGGTTCCTCTCGGTTCCTGCAAACACAGCTAATGAAGCTTCGACCTCCGCCAACTCCGCCCGTTTTGCTCCCCGAATATTCCATCGCGGGTTCTATGTTGCCTCCACACTTCTTGGAGCAACTCGTAACGACAGTAACAGCCGAAGTTATACAAGAAGGCTGACACCGACTATCAGCTCCAACTCCTCAGGTGAAACAGCAACTGGCCAATTTCAAGGCAGTGTAGTCACTGAGACAGCTATGGTCAGCGAGAGCAACGCCAGCACGCTTCTTCTGCCGAGAAACGTGCCCAGCGTGGCAACCGAGGCAACAACAACCATGGTTCACGGCGCGTTACCTTCTGCTCATGCCCATATCTCAGGTGAGCCACAATTGCTACCGGCTATTACTTCATCCGCTTCAACTCATCATTTCAAGTCGGTCAGCTTGCCAATTGACGCACGAATCCCCATTAAAGTTAAGAATAAAATATGGAGCGAAAAGTTTGTAGATTTTAGTTGTTTGTTAGGCAATCCAGTACCAAATAACCTTACAGGGCGGCGACTCAGGTCAAACACCATCTCTATGTTTAGAGCCAGCCGTAAAACCTAAAAAGATTCTAAATATTGAGGCATGGATGAATGCTTTTCGTATATTTGTTGGGGTGTACACTCGTAAGTATTCTCATGAGGCCCCCGCCCTCGTGAAATACGGAGATGTAGTGCAAGACTTGGCAGCACGGGGACAGAACTGGAGACATTACGACGAAAATTTTCGTTTCTTGCGACAAAATCAAGCCAGTGCCTTGCCCTGTCGATGTTCATTGGGAGTTGTGGCTGAGGTCACAATACTCTCAGACTCAGAGCAGGCAAAACACATTGCCTCGTAATCAGAGCAATGAGAACAAACGGCGCTCGCTTTTCAACCAAGAGGCTATTGTTTTAAATTTCACAATGGAATCACTTGTTCTGGTTGTGAATTTAAGCATTGTTGTTTTCAATGTGAAGGTACACACAAAGTGCAGTAATGTAATTTTCGTGGCCACACAAAAACCACAATCTCCAAATTTTCCCAATCTGCCAAGTCTAACACCCCCACGCCAATCAAAATAAAACATCTTAAGTTCTGGCTCGAGGGATATCATCCTAAAATCGCACAGTTAATTTTTTCCGGTTTTACTTATAGTTTTTCCGCGGTACTTTAAGCACGTTTGACAGCCAAAATTTACCGTCCACGGATGAAAATCCTGAAGTGGTTGACACGAAACTTGCAAAAGAATTAGCGGCCCATAGACTCGCAGGTCCATTTTATTCGGCGCCATTTCAGTCCTTTACCGTTTCAACTCTAGGAGTAATCGCCAAGAAAACCATGTGAGAATTTCGATTAATCCATCACTTATCTATCCCAAGAGGGTTTTCAGTAAACGACGGTATAGCCGAGGAGGACACAAAGTGTACGGTATTCTACCATAGCAGATGCAATTCGATTGATCAAACTCGCTGGTCCGGGTTGCTTCCTGGCAAAAACGGACATAAAAAAAACGCTTTCCGAGTAATACCGATACGCGAACAAGATCATCATCTTCTCGGAATGAAATGGCGAGGAGTATACTATTACGACCGTTGTATGCCTATGGGCTGCGCAAGTTCTTGTAAAACGTTTGAAATGTTTAGCACAGCTGTTCAATGGATTGCCCAGCAAAAGCTACACATATAATAAATTTTACACTTGTTAGACGACTTTTTAATTATTTCTCCGTCTCGAGCTTTATGTACAAGCCAATTGGCGATGTGTGACGACATAGGTCTTCCCATGGCGCCGGAGAAAACATGTGGTCTCACAACCACGTTGTGTTTTGCGGGCATTGAATTAGACTCAATCAAATCCGAGGCTCGTTTACCTCAGGAGAAAGTTGATAAGTGCATCGAATCAATATCGAATTTTTTACGCCGTAAAAAGATCGCTTTGAAGGAAATTCAATCTTTAGTCGGCCTTCTTAATTTTGCTTGTTCTGTTATCGTGCCCGGTCGAGCATTTCTGCGTCGATTAATTGATCTCACGAAAGGTGTGAAAAGGCCTTTTCACCTCATTAGACTTCGACGGGAGACTAAAGAGGATTTAAAAATTTGGCTAAATTTCTTGTCAACATTTAACGGAAGATCGTTTTTCCTGAACGAATGCTGGGCCAATTCCAACAAGCTTAATTTGTTTACCGATGCGGCAGGTTCCACTGGATTTGGCGCTGTTTTTGGCAGCGAATGGTGTTATGGTCTATGGCCTCAAAACTGGCTGCAAAGAAACATTGCCTTTTTAGAGTTTTATCCAATAGTCGTCAGCGTATGTTTGTGGGGTCACATGATGCAAAATCGCTGCATATTATTTTTTACCGACAACGAAGCTTTTAGTATATATAATCAATAAACAATCCTGTCAGGATCAATCGTTGATGTTTATTGTGCGCAGGCTCGTCCTAGCTTGTTTACAGAATAACATCGTATTCAAGGCAAAACATATACCAGGGGTATATAACAAACTGGCTGATTGTTTATCTCGGTTTCACGTACAAACTTTCAAACAACTGGCACCAGCGCATATGAAGGCACGTCCAACAGATATTCCCCTACATCTGCAGCCGGAAAACTGGGAGCTATAGTTTCCCTTTTGACGCAGTCGAGCCTTCAACCTTCTTCTATTCCCATTTATCAACGCGCGTGGAAACTGTTTACTCAGTTTCATATTACCATATTTAATCATGCCGAATTTTCGCTACCTATTTCAGCATCGGCTTCATACTATTATAAAGAATATCCTTTCAATTCATTGTAGTTATTTCACTCTTTTCGATTCTTTGGCAATAGTCATGTATAAAATGAATTGTTGAAATCACTGAAATGAACAGTTTTGCATCAATTTTCCTGGATAATACCGCTATCATCTTTTTGGAAAGAGTTTTAGTTGAATAAGCTTATTAATTAACAGATATGAAATGTTTCGTTATTAAATACGTTCAAACATTACTAACCGCTATCAACTTTCTCCGTGGGTGCTTGCGTTGGAGGAACATCAGTTGCAGGAGCATCAGTTGCAGGAGCATCAGTTGCAGGAGCATCGGTTGCAGGAGCATCGGTTGCAGGAGCATCGGTTACAGGAGCATCAGTTGCAGGAGCATCGGTTGCAGGAGCATCGGTTGCAGGAGCATCAGTTGCAGGAGCATTAGTTACAGGAGCATCGGTTGCAGGAGCATCAGTTGCAGGAGCATCAGTTACAGGAGCATCGGTTGGAGGAGCATCAGTTGCAGGAGCATCGGTTGGAGGAGCATCAGTTGCAGGAGCATCAGTTGCAGGAGCATCGGTTGCAGGAGCATCAGTTGCAGGAGCATCGGTTGGAGGAGCATCAGTTGCAGGAGCATCAGTTGCAGGAGAATCAGTTGGAGGAGCATCAGTTGCAGGAGCATCGGTTGGAGGAGCATCAGTTGCAGGAGCATCAGTTGCAGGAGCATCAGTTGCAGGAGCATCAGTTGCAGGAGCATCGGTTGCAGGAGCATCAGTTGGAGGAGCATCAGTTGCAGGAGCATCGGTTGCAGGAGCATCGGTTCCAGGAGCATCGGTTGGAGCATCGGTTGCAGGAGCATCAGTTGCAGGAGCACCAGTTGCAGGAGCATCGGTTGCAGGAGCATCAGTTGGAGGAGCATCAGTTGCAGGAGCATCGGTTGCAGGAGCATCAGTTGCAGGAGCATCGGTTGGAGGAGCATCAGTTGCAGGAGCATCGGTTGCAGGAGCATCAGTTGCAGGAGCATTAGTTACAGGAGCATCGGTTGCAGGAGCATCAGTTGCAGGAGCATCAGTTACAGGAGCATCGGTTGGAGGAGCATCAGTTGCAGGAGCATCGGTTGGAGGAGCATCAGTTGCAGGAGCATCAGTTGCAGGAGCATCGGTTGCAGGAGCATCAGTTGCAGGAGCATCAGTTGCAGGAGCATCAGTTGCAGGAGCATCAGTTGCAGGAGCATCGGTTGCAGGAGCATCGGTTGCAGGAGCATCGGTTGCAGGAGCATCAGTTGCAGGAGCACCAGTTGCAGGAGCATCGGTTGCAGGAGCATCAGTTGGAGGAGCATCAGTTGCAGGAGCATCAGTTGCAGGAGCATCAGTTGCAGGAGCTACTGTTGAAGGTTGCTCCGGACGTTTGACTGTTGATACTTTACCGGGTACCCCACCAACTCTGGATGTAGTTCCTAAAAATAAATATTTAAAGAAATAAAAAAACATAATGTTATCGAATATTTATTAATTTGATCAATAAAAAAATAATTAATATCGTTTAAGGAACAAATAGAAAATATTTGCTTGCGAACAGGAATTTTATGTCTTCCGCCTGTAATTCGCTTATAAGATTTTACCCACAGTAGCATTATCTCTTGTCAAAGAGGGCATGAGGAGACGAAAATTCCATCAATGTCACGACGCACGAGGTAAGATAAGATGAACCATATCAGCCCACGCTGATCAACATTGGTTCACCACGACGACAAGACGTGTCATTGATTCAAATCAAAGAAAAGACAAAAGTAAGAATTTCATCACTGTTTCTTCTCTTGTTGTTATTCGTTATTAATCCTTGACGTAATTCGGAGGGTAACATCATTCTCAAAAACCTTTTGCAATGGCATCACTACCTTCAGTTTTGATATTAGGGCATTCCTTTGTTAGGCGCCTTACATCCGACTTAAAATTTGACGTTCGTGCGTCAACTGATTTTAACCTCACCGGCAATGCCATTGTGCATATGTCTGGTGTTGGCGGGAGAACCGTTTCGAAGCTACGGAATAACGACTTACGTGTCGTGACGGCTCATTCTCTCGACATCATTATTTTAGAGATCGGCACGAATGATTTAAGCAACGGAAAACCCGAAGTGATCGGTTCTGAGATAGAAGAACTGGTAAAATTTTTACTGCGAATGCAATACGTTCGTGTGATTGGAGTTTGTCATGTTACTCTTCGTGCAAACGCGCCTTTATCGTTCAATGCCAAAGTAAACATTTTGAACCAGTATGTGAGTGTTGTTTTGGAACACATTCCAAACGTTTTGTGCTGGACGCACATGGGTTTTTCCAACCCTAACGCTTCACCATTCCTATCAGACGGTGTACATTTCAACCGTGATGGGCAATATCGATTGTACCGTAGTTATCGAGGGGCCATATTGCAGGCCTTAAATATACTTGAATATACTTTAAATATACTTGTGATATATATATATATATATATATATATATATATATATATATATATATATATATATAATATATATATATATATATATATATATATATATATATATATATATATATATATATATATATATATATATATATATATATATATATATATATATATATAATATATATATATATAATATATATATATATATATATATATATATATATATATATTCGATATCCATGATGTTGCTCTCCGTACATTTATTTAAATGACACTACCATATAAAACTTAATAGTCATTTAAAACCATACATTTATGTTGTTCGGTCGTTATAAACTGTTGAGGCTTCACCCTCACATATTTCTTTGATGACTTCGTTCTCACAACATTATCATATTATCATTGAGGCTTCGCCCTCACATATTTCTGTGATGACTTCGTTCTCACAGCATTATCATATTATCATAGAGGCTGCGCCCTCTCATATTCGATTCTGTGGCATACAGGGGCTTGTGTTGCGGCGACAGTAATGTTTGCCATGCTTGACCCTGCCGCAACATCTACTATACAGTCATAATCATTGATTTATTATATTAAATTTATTCCCTCGTCCTTTATCTGGTCCGCTTTGCTCTTTTTCCACAAGTTTATCGTTACAGTATGCCACCCAAACGTTCGCAACAACGAAAACGAGTTTCTGCCACGACACTGGCTGCACCGCAGCAACGGCGTTCCCGTCGTGTTGCTTCGACCAGCGCCGGTTCCTCGGTTCCTGCAAACACAGCTAATGAAGCTTCGACCTCCGCCAACTCCGCCCGTTTTGCTCCCCGAATATTCCATCGCGGGTTCTATGTTGCCTCCACACTTCTTGGAGCAACTCGTAACGACAGTAACAGCCGAAGTTATACAAGAAGGCTGACACCGACTATCAGCTCCAACTCCTCAGGTGAAACAGCAACTGGCCAATTTCAAGGCAGTGTAGTCACTGAGACAGCTATGGTCAGCGAGAGCAACGCCAGCACGCTTCTTCTGCCGAGAAACGTGCCCAGCGTGGCAACCGAGGCAACAACAACCATGGTTCACGGCGCGTTACCTTCTGCTCATGCCATATCTCAGGTGAGCCACAATTGCTACCGGCTATTACTTCATCCGCTTCAACTCATCATTTCAAGTCGGTCAGCTTGCCAATTGACGCACGAATCCCCATTAAAGTTAAGAATAAAATATGGAGCGAAAAGTTTGTAGATTTTAGTTGTTTGTTAGGCAATCCAGTACCAAATAACCTTACAGGGCGGCGACTCAGGTCAAACACCATCTCTATGTTTAGAGCCAGCCGTAAAACCTAAAAAGATTCTAAATATTGAGGCATGGATGAATGCTTTTCGTATATTTGTTGGGGTGTACACTCGTAAGTATTCTCATGAGGCCCCCGCCCTCGTGAAATACGGAGATGTAGTGCAAGACTTGGCAGCACGGGGACAGAACTGGAGACATTACGACGAAAATTTTCGTTTCTTGCGACAAAATCAAGCCAGTGCCTTGCCCTGTCGATGTTCATTGGGAGTTGTGGCTGAGGTCACAATACTCTCAGACTCAGAGCAGGCAAAACACATTGCCTCGTAATCAGAGCAATGAGAACAAACGGCGCTCGCTTTTCAACCAAGAGGCTATTGTTTTAAATTTCACAATGGAATCACTTGTTCTGGTTGTGAATTTAAGCATTGTTGTTTTCAATGTGAAGGTACACACAAAGTGCAGTAATGTAATTTTCGTGGCCACACAAAAACCACAATCTCCAAATTTTCCCAATCTGCCAAGTCTAACACCCCCACGCCAATCAAAATAAAAAATCTTAAGTTCTGGCTCGAGGGATATCATCCTAAAATCGCACAGTTAATTTTTTCCGGTTTTACTTATAGTTTTTCCGCGGTACTTTAAGCACGTTTGACAGCCAAAATTTACCGTCCACGGATGAAAATCCTGAAGTGGTTGACACGAAACTTGCAAAAGAATTAGCGGCCCATAGACTCGCAGGTCCATTTTATTCGGCGCCATTTCAGTCCTTTACCGTTTCAACTCTAGGAGTAATCGCCAAGAAAACCATGTGAGAATTTCGATTAATCCATCACTTATCTATCCCAAGAGGGTTTTCAGTAAACGACGGTATAGCCGAGGAGGACACAAAGTGTACGGTATTCTACCATAGCAGATGCAATTCGATTGATCAAACTCGCTGGTCCGGGTTGCTTCCTGGCAAAAACGGACATAAAAAAACGCTTTCCGAGTAATACCGATACGCGAACAAGATCATCATCTTCTCGGAATGAAATGGCGAGGAGTATACTATTACGACCGTTGTATGCCTATGCTGGCTGCGCAAGTTCTTGTAAAACGTTTGAAATGTTTAGCACAGCTGTTCAATGGATTGCCCAGCAAAAGCTACACATATAATAAATTTTACACTTGTTAGACGACTTTTTAATTATTTCTCCGTCTCGAGCTTTATGTACAAGCCAATTGGCGATGTGTGACGACATAGGTCTTCCCATGGCGCCGGAGAAAACATGTGGTCTCACAACCACGTTGTGTTTTGCGGGCATTGAATTAGACTCAATCAAATCCGAGGCTCGTTTACCTCAGAGAAAGTGCATCGAATCAATATCGAATTTTTTACGCCGTAAAAAGATCGCTTTGAAGGAAATTCAATCTTTAGTCGGCCTTCTTAATTTTGCTTGTTCTGTTATCGTGCCCGGTCGAGCATTTCTGCGTCGATTAATTGATCTCACGAAAGGTGTGAAAAGGCCTTTTCACCTCATTAGACTTCGACGGGAGACTAAAGAGGATTTAAAAATTTGGCTAAATTTCTTGTCAACATTTAACGGAAGATCGTTTTTCCTGAACGAATGCTGGGCCAATTCCAACAAGCTTAATTTGTTTACCGATGCGGCAGGTTCCACTGGATTTGGCGCTGTTTTTGGCAGCGAATGGTGTTATGGTCTATGGCCTCAAAACTGGCTGCAAAGAAACATTGCCTTTTTAGAGTTTTATCCAATAGTCGTCAGCGTATGTTTGTGGGGTCACATGATGCAAAATCGCTGCATATTATTTTTTACCGACAACGAAGCTTTTAGTATATATAATCAATAAACAATCCTGTCAGGATCAATCGTTGATGTTTATTGTGCGCAGGCTCGTCCTAGCTTGTTTACAGAATAACATCGTATTCAAGGCAAAACATATACCAGGGTATATAACAAACTGGCTGATTGTTTATCTCGGTTTCACGTACAAACTTTCAAACAACTGGCACCAGCGCATATGAAGGCACGTCCAACATTCCTACATACATCTGCAGCCGAAAACTGGGAGCTATAGTTTCCCTTTTGACGCAGTCGAGCCTTCAACCTTCTTCTATTCCCATTTATCAACGCGCGCGTGGAAACTGTTTACACTCAGTTTCATATTACCATATTTAATCATGCCGAATTTTCGCTACCTATTTCAGCTCGGCTTCATATCCTATTCAATAGTCAGAATATCATTCATTGTTTATTCACTCTTTTCGATTCTTTGGCAATAGTCATGAATATAAAATGAATTGTTCTCTGAAATGAACAGTTTTGCATCAATTTTCCTGGATAATACCGCTATCATCTTTTTGGAAAGAGTTTTAGTTGAATAAGCTTATTAATTAACAGATATGAAATGTTTCGTTATTATTAAATACGTTTCAAACATTACTAACCGCTATCAACTTTCTCCGTGGGTGCTTGCGTTGGAGGAACATCAGTTGCAGGAGCATCAGTTGCAGGAGCATCAGTTGCAGGAGCATCGGTTGCAGGAGCATCGGTTGCAGGAGCATCGGTTGCAGGAGCATCAGTTGCAGGAGCATCGGTTGCAGGAGCATCGGTTGCAGGAGCATCAGTTGCAGGAGCATTAGTTACAGGAGCATCGGTTGCAGGAGCATCAGTTGCAGGAGCATCAGTTACAGGAGCATCGGTTGGAGGAGCATCAGTTGCAGGAGCATCGGTTGGAGGAGCATCGGTTGCAGGAGCATCAGTTGCAGGAGCATCGGTTGGAGGAGCATCCGTTGCAGGAGCATCAGTTGCAGGAGCATCAGTTGCAGGAGCATCGGTTGGAGGAGCATCGGTTGCAGGAGCATCGGTTGCAGGAGCATCGGTTGCAGGAGCATCAGTTGGAGGAGCATCAGTTGCAGGAGCATAGGTTGCAGGAGCATCAGTTGGAGGAGCATCAGTTGCAGGAGCATCGGTTGGAGGAGCATCAGTTGCAGGAGCATCAGTTGCAGGAGCATCGGTTGCAGGAGCATCCGTTGCAGGAGCATCAGTTGCAGGAGCATCAGTTGCAGGAGCATCAGTTGTAGGAGCATCGGTTGTAGGAGCATCGGTTGGAGGAGCATCAGTTACAGGAGCATCGGTTGGAGGAGCATCTGTTGCAGGAGCATCGGTTGCAGGAGCATCAGTTACAGGAGCATCGGTTGGAGGAGCATCAGTTGCAGGAGCATCGGTGGCAGGAGCATCGGTTGCAGGAGCATCGGTTGCAGGAGCATCAGTTGCAGGAGCATCAGTTGCAGGAGCATCAGTTGCAGGAGCATCGGTTGGAGGAGCATCGGTTGGAGGAGCATCAGTTGCAGGAGCATCGGTGCAGGAGCATCGGTTGCAGGAGCATCGGTTGCAGGAGCATCGGTTGCAGGAGCATCGGTTGCAGGAGCATCAGTTGGAGGAGCATCAGTTGCAGGAGCATCGGTTGGAGGAGCATCAGTTGGAGGAGCATCAGTTGCAGGAGCATCAGTTGCAGGAGCATCAGTTGCAGGAGCATCAGTTGCAGGAGCATCAGTTGCAGGAGCATCAGTTGCAGGAGCATCAGTTGCAGGAGCATCGGTTGCAGGAGCATCAGTTACAGGAGCTTCGGTTGGAGGAGCATCGGTTGCAGGAGCATCAGTTGCAGGAGCATCAGTTGCAGGAGCATCAGTTGCAGGAGCATCAGTTGCAGGAGCATCGGTTGGAGGAGCATCAGTTGCAGGAGCATCAGTTGGAGGAGCATCAGTTGCAGGAGCATCAGTTGCAGGAGCATCAGTTGCAGGAGCATCAGTTGCTGGAGCATCGGTTGGGGGAGCATCAGTTGCAGGAGCATCAGTTTCAGGAGCATCGGTTGCAGGAGCATCCGTTGCAGGAGCATCAGTTGCAGGAGCATCGGTTGCAGGAGCATCGGTTGCAGGAGCATCAGTTGCAGGAGCATCGGTTGCAGGAGCATCAGTTACAGGAGCTTCGGTTGGAGGAGCATCGGTTGCAGGAGCTTCGGTTGCAGGAGCATCAGTTGCAGGAGCATCAGTTACAGGAGCATCGGTTGGAGGAGCATCAGTTGCAGGAGCATCGGTTCCAGGAGCATCGGTTGCAGGAGCATCGGTTGCAGGAGCATCGGTTCCAGGAGCATCAGAGGCATCAGTTGCAGGAGCATCAGTTGCAGGAGCATCAGTTGCAGGAGCATCAGTTGCAGGAGCATCAGTTGCAGGAGCATCGGTTGCAGGAGCATCAGTTACAGGAGCATCGGTTGGAGGAGCATCGGTTGCAGGAGCTTCCGGTTGCCAAGGACATCAGTTTGGCAGGAGCATCAGGTTGACAGGAGCAATCGGTTGCAGGAGAACAGCATCGGTTCCAGGAGCCATCAGTTGGAGAAGCATCCAGGTTGGCAGGAGCATCAGTTTGCAGGAGCAATCCAGTTTAGCAGAGCATCAGTTGCAGGAGCATCAGTAGCAGGAGCATCAGTTGTCAGGAGCATCAGTTACAGGAGCATCAGTTGAGGAGCATCGGTTGCAGGAGCATCAGTTGCAGAGCATCAGATGCAGGAGCATCAGTTGCAGGAGCATCAGTTGCAGGAGCATCAGTTGCAGGAGCATCGGTTGGAGGAGCATCAGTTGCAGGAGCATCAGTTGGAGGAGCATCAGTTGCAGGAGCATCAGTTGCAGGAGCATCAGTTGCAGGAGCATCAGTTGCTGGAGCATCGGTTGGGGGAGCATCAGTTGCAGGAGCATCAGTTTCAGGAGCATCGGTTGCAGGAGCATCCGTTGCAGGAGCATCAGTTGCAGGAGCATCGGTTGCAGGAGCATCGGTTGCAGGAGCATCAGTTGCAGGAGCATCGGTTGCAGGAGCATCAGTTACAGGAGCTTCGGTTGGAGGAGCATCGGTTGCAGGAGCTTCGGTTGCAGGAGCATCAGTTGCAGGAGCATCAGTTACAGGAGCATCGGTTGGAGGAGCATCAGTTGCAGGAGCATCGGTGCCAGGAGCATCGGTTGCAGGAGCATCGGTTGCAGGAGCATCGGTTCCAGGAGCATCAGTTGGAGGAGCATCAGTTGCAGGAGCATCAGTTGCAGGAACATCAGTTGCAGGAGCATCGGTTGGAGGAGCATCAGTTGGAGGAGCATCAGTTGCAGGAGCATCGGTTGCAGGAGCATCAGTTGGAGGAGCATCAGTTGCAGGAGCATCAGTTGGAGGAGCATCAGTTACAGGAGCATCAGTTGCAGGAGCATCAGTTGCAGGAGCATCAGTTGGAGGAGCATCAGTAGCAGGAGCATCAGTTGCAGGAGCATCGGTTGCAGGAGCCTCAGTTGCAGGAGCATCAGTTGCAGGAGCATCAGTTGCAGGAGCATCGGTTGCAGGAGCATCAGTTGGAGGAGCATCAGTTACAGGAGCATCAGTTGCAGGAGCATCAGTTGCAGGAGCATCAGTTGGAGGAGCATCAGTAGCAGGAGCATCAGTTGCAGGAGCATCGGTTGCAGGAGCCTCAGTTGCAGGAGCATCAGTTGCAGGAGCATCGGTTGCAGGAGCATCAGTTGGAGGAGCATCAGTTGCAGGAGCATCGGTTGCAGGAGCATCGGTTGCAGGAGCATCGGTTGGAGCATCGGTTGCAGGAGCATCAGTTGCAGGAGCACCAGTTGCAGGAGCATCGGTTGCAGGAGCATCAGTTGGAGGAGCATCAGTTGCAGGAGCATCGGTTGCAGGAGCATCGGTTGCAGGAGCATCAGTTGCAGGAGCATCAGTTGCAGGAGCTACTGTTGAAGGTTGCTCCGGACGTTTGACTGTTGATACTTTACCGGGTACCCCACCAACTCTGGATGTAGTTCCTAAAAATAAATATTTAAAGAAATAAAAAAACATAATGTTATCGAATATTTATTAATTTGATCAATAAAAAAATAATTAATATCGTTTAAGGAACAAATAGAAAATATTTGCTTGCGAACAGGAATTTTATGTCTTCCGCCTGTAATTCGCTTATAAGATTTTACCCACAGTAGCATTATCTCTTGTCAAAGAGGGCATGAGGAGACGAAAATTCCATCAATGTCACGACGCACGAGGTAAGATAAGATGAACCATATCAGCCCACGCTGATCAACATTGGTTCACACACGACGACAAGACGTGTCATTGATTCAAATCAAAGAAAAGACAAAAGTAAGAATTTCATCACTGTTTCTTCTCTTGTTGTTATTCGTTATTAATCCTTGACGTAATTCGGAGGGTAACATCATTCTCAAAAACCTTTTGCAATGGCATCACTACCTTCAGTTTTGATATTAGGGCATTCCTTTGTTAGGCGCCTTACATCCGACTTAAAATTTGACGTTCGTGCGTCAACTGATTTTAACCTCACCGGCAATGCCATTGTGCATATGTCTGGTGTTGGCGGGAGAACCGTTTCGAAGCTACGGAATAACGACTTACGTGTCGTGACGGCTCATTCTCTCGACATCATTATTTTAGAGATCGGCACGAATGATTTAAGCAACGGAAAACCCGAAGTGATCGGTTCTGAGATAGAAGAACTGGTAAAATTTTTACTGCGAATGCAATACGTTCGTGTGATTGGAGTTTGTCATGTTACTCTTCGTGCAAAACGCGCCTTTATCGTTCAATGCCAAAGTAAACATTTTGAACCAGTATGTGAGTGTTGTTTTGGAACACATTCCAAACGTTTTGTGCTGGACGCACATGGGTTTTTCCAACCCTAACGCTTCACCATTCCTATCAGACGGTGTACATTTCAACCGTGATGGGCAATATCGATTGTACCGTAGTTATCGAGGGGCCATATTGCAGGCCTTAAATATACTTGAATATACTTTAAATATACTTGTGATATATATATATATATATAATATATATATATATATATATATATATATATATATATATATATATGTATATATATATATATATATATAATATATATATATATATATATATATATATATATATATATATATATATATATATAATATATATATATATATATATATATATATATATATATATATATATATATATATATATATATATATATATATATATATATATATATATTCGATATCCATGATGTTGCTCTCCGTACATTTATTTAAATGACACTACCATATAAAACTTAATAGTCATTTAAACCATACATTTATGTTGTTCGGTCGTTATAAACTGTTGAGGCTTCACCCTCACATATTTCTTTGATGACTTCGTTCTCACAACATTATCATATTATCATTGAGGCTTCGCCCTCACATATTTCTGTGATGACTTCGTTCTCACAGCATTATCATATTATCATAGAGGCTGCGCCCTCTCATATTCGATTCTGTGGCATACAGGGGCTTGTGTTGCGGCGACAGTAATGTTTGCCATGCTTGACCCTGCCGCAACATCTACTATACAGTCATAATCATTGATTTATTATATTAAATTTATTCCCTCGTCCTTTATCTGGTCCGCTTTGCTCTTTTTCCACAAGTTTATCGTTACAGTATGCCACCCAAACGTTCGCAACAACGAAAACGAGTTTCTGCCACGACACTGGCTGCACCGCAGCAACGGCGTTCCCGTCGTGTTGCTTCGACCAGCGCCGGTTCCTCGGTTCCTGCAAACACAGCTAATGAAGCTTCGACCTCCGCCAACTCCGCCCGTTTTGCTCCCCGAATATTCCATCGCGGGTTCTATGTTGCCTCCACACTTCTTGGAGCAACTCGTAACGACAGTAACAGCCGAAGTTATACAAGAAGGCTGACACCGACTATCAGCTCCAACTCCTCAGGTGAAACAGCAACTGGCCAATTTCAAGGCAGTGTAGTCACTGAGACAGCTATGGTCAGCGAGAGCAACGCCAGCACGCTTCTTCTGCCGAGAAACGTGCCCAGCGTGGCAACCGAGGCAACAACAACCATGGTTCACGGCGCGTTACCTTCTGCTCATGCCCATATCTCAGGTGAGCCACAATTGCTACCGGCTATTACTTCATCCGCTTCAACTCATCATTTCAAGTCGGTCAGCTTGCCAATTGACGCACGAATCCCCATTAAAGTTAAGAATAAAATATGGAGCGAAAAGTTTGTAGATTTTAGTTGTTTGTTAGGCAATCCAGTACCAAATAACCTTACAGGGCGGCGACTCAGGTCAAACACCATCTCTATGTTTAGAGCCAGCCGTAAAACCTAAAAAGATTCTAAATATTGAGGCATGGATGAATGCTTTTCGTATATTTGTTGGGGTGTACACTCGTAAGTATTCTCATGAGGCCCCCGCCCTCGTGAAATACGGAGATGTAGTGCAAGACTTGGCAGCACGGGGACAGAACTGGAGACATTACGACGAAAATTTTCGTTTCTTGCGACAAAATCAAGCCAGTGCCTTGCCCTGTCGATGTTCATTGGGAGTTGTGGCTGAGGTCACAATACTCTCAGACTCAGAGCAGGCAAAACACATTGCCTCGTAATCAGAGCAATGAGAACAAACGGCGCTCGCTTTTCAACCAAGAGGCTATTGTTCTAAATTTCACAATGGAATCACTTGTTCTGGTTGTGAATTTAAGCATTGTTGTTTTCAATGTGAAGGTACACACAAAGTGCAGTAATGTAATTTTCGTGGCCACACAAAAACCACAATCTCCAAATTTTCCCAATCTGCCAAGTCTAACACCCCCACGCCAATCAAAATAAAAAATCTTAAGTTCTGGCTCGAGGGATATCATCCTAAAATCGCACAGTTAATTTTTTCCGGTTTTACTTATAGTTTTTCCGCGGTACTTTAAGCACGTTTGACAGCCAAAATTTACCGTCCACGGATGAAAATCCTGAAGTGGTTGACACGAAACTTGCAAAAGAATTAGCGGCCCATAGACTCGCAGGTCCATTTTATTCGGCGCCATTTCAGTCCTTTACCGTTTCAACTCTAGGAGTAATCGCCAAGAAAACCATGTGAGAATTTCGATTAATCCATCACTTATCTATCCCAAGAGGGTTTTCAGTAAACGACGGTATAGCCGAGGAGGACACAAAGTGTACGGTATTCTACCATAGCAGATGCAATTCGATTGATCAAACTCGCTGGTCCGGGTTGCTTCCTGGCAAAAACGGACATAAAAAAACGCTTTCCGAGTAATACCGATACGCGAACAAGATCATCATCTTCTCGGAATGAAATGGCGAGGAGTATACTATTACGACCGTTGTATGCCTATGGGCTGCGCAAGTTCTTGTAAAAACGTTTGAAATGTTTAGCACAGCTGTTCAATGGATTGCCCAGCAAAAGCTACACATATAATAAATTTTACACTTGTTAGACGACTTTTTAATTATTTCTCCGTCTCGAGCTTTATGTACAAGCCAATTGGCGATGTGTGACGACATAGGTCTTCCCATGGCGCCGGAGAAAACATGTGGTCTCACAACCACGTTGTGTTTTGCGGGCATTGAATTAGACTCAATCAAATCCGAGGCTCGTTTACCTCAGGAGAAAGTTGATAAGTGCATCGAATCAATATCGAATTTTTTACGCCGTAAAAAGATCGCTTTGAAGGAAATTCAATCTTTAGTCGGCCTTCTTAATTTTGCTTGTTCTGTTATCGTGCCCGGTCGAGCATTTCTGCGTCGATTAATTGATCTCACGAAAGGTGTGAAAAGGCCTTTTCACCTCATTAGACTTCGACGGGAGACTAAAGAGGATTTAAAAATTTGGCTAAATTTCTTGTCAACATTTAACGGAAGATCGTTTTTCCTGAACGAATGCTGGGCCAATTCCAACAAGCTTAATTTGTTTACCGATGCGGCAGGTTCCACTGGATTTGGCGCTGTTTTTGGCAGCGAATGGTGTTATGGTCTATGGCCTCAAAACTGGCTGCAAAGAAACATTGCCTTTTTAGAGTTTTATCCAATAGTCGTCAGCGTATGTTTGTGGGTCACATGATGCAAAATCGCTGCATATTATTTTTTACCGACAACGAAGCTTTTAGTATATATAATCAATAAACAATCCTGTCAGGATCAATCGTTGATGTTTATTGTGCGCAGGCTCGTCCTAGCTTGTTTACAGAATAACATCGTATTCAAGGCAAAACATATACCAGGGGTATATAACAAACTGGCTGATTGTTTATCTCGGTTTCACGTACAAACTTTCAAACAACTGGCACCAGCGCATATGAAGGCACGTCCAACAGATATTCCCCTACATCTGCAGCCGGAAAACTGGGAGCTATAGTTTCCCTTTTGACGCAGTCGAGCCTTCAACCTTCTTCTATTCCCATTTATCAACGCGCGTGGAAACTGTTTACTCAGTTTCATATTACCATATTTAATCATGCCGAATTTTCGCTACCTATTTCAGCATCGGCTTCATACTATTATAAAGAATATCCTTTCAATTCATTGTAGTTATTTCACTCTTTTCGATTCTTTGGCAATAGTCATGTATAAAATGAATTGTTGAAATCTCTGAAATGAACAGTTTTGCATCAATTTTCCTGGATAATACCGCTATCATCTTTTTGGAAAGAGTTTTAGTTGAATAAGCTTATTAATTAACAGATATGAAATGTTTCGTTATTAAATACGTTCAAACATTACTAACCGCTATCAACTTTCTCCGTGGGTGCTTGCGTTGGAGGAACATCAGTTGCAGGAGCATCAGTTGCAGGAGCATCAGTTGCAGGAGCATCGGTTGCAGGAGCATCGGTTGCAGGAGCATCGGTTGCAGGAGCATCAGTTGCAGGAGCATCGGTTGCAGGAGCATCGGTTGCAGGAGCATCAGTTGCAGGAGCATTAGTTACAGGAGCATCGGTTGCAGGAGCATCAGTTGCAGGAGCATCAGTTACAGGAGCATCGGTTGGAGGAGCATCAGTTGCAGGAGCATCGGTTGGAGGAGCATCGGTTGCAGGAGCATCAGTTGCAGGAGCATCGGTTGGAGGAGCATCCGTTGCAGGAGCATCAGTTGCAGGAGCATCGGTTGGAGGAGCATCGGTTGCAGGAGCATCGGTTGCAGGAGCATCGGTTGCAGGAGCATCAGTTGGAGGAGCATCAGTTGCAGGAGCATAGGTTGCAGGAGCATCAGTTGGAGGAGCATCAGTTGCAGGAGCATCGGTTGGAGGAGCATCAGTTGCAGGAGCATCAGTTGCAGGAGCATCGGTTGCAGGAGCATCGGTTGCAGGAGCATCAGTTGCAGGAGCACCAGTTGCAGGAGCATCGGTTGCAGGAGCATCAGTTGGAGGAGCATCAGTTGCAGGAGCATCGGTTGCAGGAGCATCGGTTGCAGGAGCATCAGTTGCAGGAGCATCAGTTGCAGGAGCTACTGTTGAAGGTTGCTCCGGACGTTTGACTGTTGATACTTTACCGGGTACCCCACCAACTCTGGATGTAGTTCCTAAAAATAAATATTTAAAGAAATAAAAAAACATAATGTTATCGAATATTTATTAATTTGATCAATAAAAAAATAATTAATATCGTTTAAGGAACAAATAGAAAATATTTGCTTGCGAACAGGAATTTTATGTCTTCCGCCTGTAATTCGCTTATAAGATTTTACCCACAGTAGCATTATCTCTTGTCAAAGAGGGCATGAGGAGACGAAAATTCCATCAATGTCACGACGCACGAGGTAAGATAAGATGAACCATATCAGCCCACGCTGATCAACATTGGTTCACCACGACGACAAGACGTGTCATTGATTCAAATCAAAGAAAAGACAAAAGTAAGAATTTCATCACTGTTTCTTCTCTTGTTGTTATTCGTTATTAATCCTTGACGTAATTCGGAGGGTAACATCATTCTCAAAAACCTTTTGCAATGGCATCACTACCTTCAGTTTTGATATTAGGGCATTCCTTTGTTAGGCGCCTTACATCCGACTTAAAATTTGACGTTCGTGCGTCAACTGATTTTAACCTCACCGGCAATGCCATTGTGCATATGTCTGGTGTTGGCGGGAGAACCGTTTCGAAGCTACGGAATAACGACTTACGTGTCGTGACGGCTCATTCTCTCGACATCATTATTTTAGAGATCGGCACGAATGATTTAAGCAACGGAAAACCCGAAGTGATCGGTTCTGAGATAGAAGAACTGGTAAAATTTTTACTGCGAATGCAATACGTTCGTGTGATTGGAGTTTGTCATGTTACTCTTCGTGCAAACGCGCCTTCATCGTTCAATGCCAAAGTAAACATTTTGAACCAGTATGTGAGTGTTGTTTTTGGAACACATTCCAAACGTTTTGTGCTGGACGCACATGGGTTTTTCCAACCCTAACGCTTCACCATTCCTATCAGACGGTGTACATTTCAACCGTGATGGGCAATATCGATTGTACCGTAGTTATCGAGGGGCCATATTGCAGGCCTTAAATATACTTGAATATACTTTAAATATACATATATATATATATACTATATATATATATATATATATATATATATATATATATATATATATATATATATATATATATATATATATATTATATATAAATAATATATAATATTATATATATATATATATATATATTATATATATATATATATATATATATATATAATATATATATATATATAATATATATATATATATATATATATATATTCGATATCCATGATGTTGCTCTCCGTACATTTATTTAAATGACACTACCATATAAAACTTAATAGTCATTTAAACCATACATTTATGTTGTTCGGTCGTTATAAACTGTTGAGGCTTCACCCTCACATATTTCTTTGATGACTTCGTTCTCACAACATTATCATATTATCATTGAGGCTTCGCCCTCACATATTTCTGTGATGACTTCGTTCTCACAGCATTATCATATTATCATAGAGGCTGCGCCCTCTCATATTCGATTCTGTGGCATACAGGGGCTTGTGTTGCGGCGACAGTAATGTTTGCCATGCTTGACCCTGCCGCAACATCTACTATACAGTCATAATCATTGATTTATTATATTAAATTTATTCCCTCGTCCTTTATCTGGTCCGCTTTGCTCTTTTTCCACAAGTTTATCGTTACAGTATGCCACCCAAACGTTCGCAACAACGAAAACGAGTTTCTGCCACGACACTGGCTGCACCGCAGCAACGGCGTTCCCGTCGTGTTGCTTCGACCAGCGCCGGTTCCTCGGTTCCTGCAAACACAGCTAATGAAGCTTCGACCTCCGCCAACTCCGCCCGTTTTGCTCCCCGAATATTCCATCGCGGGTTCTATGTTGCCTCCACACTTCTTGGAGCAACTCGTAACGACAGTAACAGCCGAAGTTATACAAGAAGGCTGACACCGACTATCAGCTCCAACTCCTCAGGTGAAACAGCAACTGGCCAATTTCAAGGCAGTGTAGTCA
Organism: Chrysogorgia sp. JL179-B06; assembly: GCA_035772405.1. Lineage (NCBI taxonomy): Eukaryota > Metazoa > Cnidaria > Anthozoa > Scleralcyonacea > Chrysogorgiidae > Chrysogorgia > Chrysogorgia sp. JL179-B06. Next base: position 1,807,839 of record JAYKKM010000180.1, read on the forward strand.
CTGAGACAGCTATGGTCAGCGAGAGCAACGCCAGCACGCTTCTTCTGCCGAGAAACGTGCCCAGCGTGGCAACCGAGGCAACAACAACCATGGTTCACGGCGCGTTACCTTCTGCTCATGCCCATATCTCAGGTGAGCCACAATTGCTACCGGCTATTACTTCATCCGCTTCAACTCATCATTTCAAGTCGGTCAGCTTGCCAATTGACGCACGAATCCCCATTAAAGTTAAGAATAAAATATGGAGCGAAAAGTTTGTAGATTTTAGTTGTTTGTTAGGCAATCCAGTACCAAATAACCTTACAGGGCGGCGACTCAGGTCAAACACCATCTCTATGTTTAGAGCCAGCCGTAAAACCTAAAAAGATTCTAAATATTGAGGCATGGATGAATGCTTTTCGTATATTTGTTGGGGTGTACACTCGTAAGTATTCTCATGAGGCCCCCGCCCTCGTGAAATACGGAGATGTAGTGCAAGACTTGGCAGCACGGGGACAGAACTGGAGACATTACGACGAAAATTTTCGTTTCTTGCGACAAAATCAAGCCAGTGCCTTGCCCTGTCGATGTTCATTGGGAGTTGTGGCTGAGGTCACAATACTCTCAGACTCAGAGCAGGCAAAACACATTGCCTCGTAATCAGAGCAATGAGAACAAACGGCGCTCGCTTTTCAACCAAGAGGCTATTGTTTTAAATTTCACAATGGAATCACTTGTTCTGGTTGTGAATTTAAGCATTGTTGTTTTCAATGTGAAGGTACACACAAAGTGCAGTAATGTAATTTTCGTGGCCACACAAAAACCACAATCTCCAAATTTTCCCAATCTGCCAAGTCTAACACCCCCACGCCAATCAAAATAAAAAATCTTAAGTTCTGGCTCGAGGGATATCATCCTAAAATCGCACAGTTAATTTTTTCCGGTTTTACTTATAGTTTTTCCGCGGTACTTTAAGCACGTTTGACAGCCAAAATTTACCGTCCACGGATGAAAATCCTGAAGTGGTTGACACGAAACTTGCAAAAGAATTAGCGGCCCATAGACTCGCAGGTCCATTTTATTCGGCGCCATTTCAGTCCTTTACCGTTTCAACTCTAGGAGTAATCGCCAAGAAAACCATGTGAGAATTTCGATTAATCCATCACTTATCTATCCCAAGAGGGTTTTCAGTAAACGACGGTATAGCCGAGGAGGACACAAAGTGTACGGTATTCTACCATAGCAGATGCAATTCGATTGATCAAACTCGCTGGTCCGGGTTGCTTCCTGGCAAAAACGGACATAAAAAAACGCTTTCCGAGTAATACCGATACGCGAACAAGATCATCATCTTCTCGGAATGAAATGGCGAGGAGTATACTATTACGACCGTTGTATGCCTATGGGCTGCGCAAGTTCTTGTAAAACGTTTGAAATGTTTAGCACAGCTGTTCAATGGATTGCCCAGCAAAAGCTACACATATAATAAATTTTACACTTGTTAGACGACTTTTTAATTATTTCTCCGTCTCGAGCTTTATGTACAAGCCAATTGGCGATGTGTGACGACATAGGTCTTCCCATGGCGCCGGAGAAAACATGTGGTCTCACAACCACGTTGTGTTTTGCGGGCATTGAATTAGACTCAATCAAATCCGAGGCTCGTTTACCTCAGGAGAAAGTTGATAAGTGCATCGAATCAATATCGAATTTTTTACGCCGTAAAAAGATCGCTTTGAAGGAAATTCAATCTTTAGTCGGCCTTCTTAATTTTGCTTGTTCTGTTATCGTGCCCGGTCGAGCATTTCTGCGTCGATTAATTGATCTCACGAAAGGTGTGAAAAGGCCTTTTCACCTCATTAGACTTCGACGGGAGACTAAAGAGGATTTAAAAATTTGGCTAAATTTCTTGTCAACATTTAACGGAAGATCGTTTTTCCTGAACGAATGCTGGGCCAATTCCAACAAGCTTAATTTGTTTACCGATGCGGCAGGTTCCACTGGATTTGGCGCTGTTTTTGGCAGCGAATGGTGTTATGGTCTATGGCCTCAAAACTGGCTGCAAAGAAACATTGCCTTTTTAGAGTTTTATCCAATAGTCGTCAGCGTATGTTTGTGGGGTCACATGATGCAAAATCGCTGCATATTATTTTTTACCGACAACGAAGCTTTTAGTATATATAATCAATAAACAATCCTGTCAGGATCAATCGTTGATGTTTATTGTGCGCAGGCTCGTCCTAGCTTGTTTACAGAATAACATCGTATTCAAGGCAAAACATATACCAGGGGTATATAACAAACTGGCTGATTGTTTATCTCGGTTTCACGTACAAACTTTCAAACAACTGGCACCAGCGCATATGAAGGCACGTCCAACAGATATTCCCCTACATCTGCAGCCGGAAAACTGGGAGCTATAGTTTCCCTTTTGACGCAGTCGAGCCTTCAACCTTCTTCTATTCCCATTTATCAACGCGCGTGGAAACTGTTTACTCAGTTTCATATTACCATATTTAATCATGCCGAATTTTCGCTACCTATTTCAGCATCGGCTTCATACTATTATAAAGAATATCCTTTCAATTCATTGTAGTTATTTCACTCTTTTCGATTCTTTGGCAATAGTCATGTATAAAATGAATTGTTGAAATCTCTGAAATGAACAGTTTTGCATCAATTTTCCTGGATAATACCGCTATCATCTTTTTGGAAAGAGTTTTAGTTGAATAAGCTTATTAATTAACAGATATGAAATGTTTCGTTATTAAATACGTTCAAACATTACTAACCGCTATCAACTTTCTCCGTGGGTGCTTGCGTTGGAGGAACATCAGTTGCAGGAGCATCAGTTGCAGGAGCATCAGTTGCAGGAGCATCGGTTGCAGGAGCATCGGTTGCAGGAGCATCAGTTGCAGGAGCATCGGTTGCAGGAGCATCGGTTGCAGGAGCATCAGTTGCAGGAGCATTAGTTACAGGAGCATCGGTTGCAGGAGCATCAGTTGCAGGAGCATCAGTTACAGGAGCATCGGTTGGAGGAGCATCAGTTGCAGGAGCATCGGTTGGAGGAGCATCGGTTGCAGGAGCATCAGTTGCAGGAGCATCGGTTGGAGGAGCATCAGTTGCAGGAGCATCAGTTGCAGGAGCATCGGTTGGAGGAGCATCGGTTGCAGGAGCATCGGTTGCAGGAGCATCGGTTGCAGGAGCATCAGTTGGAGGAGCATCAGTTGCAGGAGCATAGGTTGCAGGAGCATCAGTTGGAGGAGCATCAGTTGCAGGAGCATCGGTTGGAGGAGCATCAGTTGCAGGAGCATCAGTTGCAGGAGCATCGGTTGCAGGAGCATCCGTTGCAGGAGCATCAGTTGCAGGAGCATCAGTTGCAGGAGCATCAGTTGTAGGAGCATCGGTTGGAGGAGCATCAGTTACAGGAGCATCGGTTGGAGGAGCATCTGTTGCAGGAGCATCGGTTGCAGGAGCATCAGTTGCAGGAGCATCAGTTACAGGAGCATCGGTTGGAGGAGCATCAGTTGCAGGAGCATCGGTGGCAGGAGCATCGGTTGCAGGAGCATCGGTTGCAGGAGCATCGGTTGCAGGAGCATCAGTTGCAGGAGCATCAGTTGCAGGAGCATCAGTTGCAGGAGCATCGGTTGGAGGAGCATCGGTTGGAGGAGCATCAGTTGCAGGAGCATCGGTGGCAGGAGCATCGGTTGCAGGAGCATCGGTTGCAGGAGCATCGGTTGCAGGAGCATCGGTTGCAGGAGCATCAGTTGGAGGAGCATCAGTTGCAGGAGCATCGGTTGGAGGAGCATCAGTTGCAGGAGCATCAGTTGCAGGAGCATCGGTTGCAGGAGCATCCGTTGCAGGAGCATCAGTTGCAGGAGCATCAGTTGCAGGAGCATCAGTTGTAGGAGCATCGGTTGGAGGAGCATCAGTTACAGGAGCATCGGTTGGAGGAGCATCTGTTGCAGGAGCATCGGTTGCAGGAGCATCAGTTGCAGGAGCATCAGTTACAGGAGCATCGGTTGGAGGAGCATCAGTTGCAGGAGCATCGGTGGCAGGAGCATCGGTTGCAGGAGCATCGGTTGCAGGAGCATCGGTTGCAGGAGCATCAGTTGCAGGAGCATCAGTTGCAGGAGCATCAGTTGCAGGAGCATCGGTTGGAGGAGCATCGGTTGGAGGAGCATCAGTTGCAGGAGCATCGGTGGCAGGAGCATCGGTTGCAGGAGCATCGGTTGCAGGAGCATCGGTTGCAGGAGCATCGGTTGCAGGAGCATCAGTTGGAGGAGCATCAGTTGCAGGAGCATCGGTTGGAGGAGCATCAGTTGGAGGAGCATCAGTTGCAGGAGCATCAGTTGCAGGAGCATCAGTTGCAGGAGCATCAGTTGCAGGAGCATCAGTTGCAGGAGCATCAGTTGCAGGAGCATCAGTTGCAGGAGCATCGGTTGCAGGAGCATCAGTTACAGGAGCTTCGGTTGGAGGAGCATCGGTTGCAGGAGCATCAGTTGCAGGAGCATCAGTTGCAGGAGCATCAGTTGCAGGAGCATCAGTTGCAGGAGCATCGGTTGGAGGAGCATCAGTTGCAGGAGCATCAGTTGGAGGAGCATCAGTTGCAGGAGCATCAGTTGCAGGAGCATCAGTTGCAGGAGCATCAGTTGCTGGAGCATCGGTTGGGGGAGCATCAGTTGCAGGAGCATCAGTTGCAGGAGCATCGGTTGCAGGAGCATCCGTTGCAGGAGCATCAGTTGCAGGAGCATCGGTTGCAGGAGCATCGGTTGCAGGAGCATCAGTTGCAGGAGCATCGGTTGCAGGAGCATCAGTTACAGGAGCTTCGGTTGGAGGAGCATCGGTTGCAGGAGCTTCGGTTGCAGGAGCATCAGTTGCAGGAGCATCAGTTACAGGAGCATCGGTTGGAGGAGCATCAGTTGCAGGAGCATCAGTTGCAGGAACATCAGTTGCAGGAGCATCGGTTGGAGGAGCATCAGTTGGAGGAGCATCAGTTGCAGGAGCATCGGTTGCAGGAGCATCAGTTGGAGGAGCATCAGTTGCAGGAGCATCAGTTGGAGGAGCATCAGTTACAGGAGCATCAGTTGCAGGAGCATCAGTTGCAGGAGCATCAGTTGGAGGAGCATCAGTAGCAGGAGCATCAGTTGCAGGAGCATCGGTTACAGGAGCCTCAGTTGCAGGAGCATCAGTTACAGGAGCATCGGTTGGAGGAGCATCAGTTGCAGGAGCATCGGTTGGAGGAGCATCGGTTGCAGGAGCATCGGTTGCAGGAGCATCGGTTGCAGGAGCATCGGTTGCAGGAGCATCAGTTGGAGGAGCATCAGTTGCAGGACCATCAGTTGCAGGAGCATCGGTTGGAGGAGCATCAGTTGGAGGAGCATCGGTTGCAGGAGCATCGGTTGCAGGAGCATCAGTTGCAGGAGCATCAGTTGCAGGAGCATCAGTTGCAGGAGCATCAGTTGCAGGAGCATCGGTTGCAGGAGCATCGGTTGCAGGAGCATCAGTTACAGGAGCTTTGGTTGGAGGAGCATCGGTTGCAGGAGCATCGGTTGCAGGAGCATCAGTTGCAGGAGCATCAGTTGCAGGAGCATCAGTTGCAGGAGCATCAGTTGCAGGAGCATCAGTTGCAGGAGCATCAGTTGCAGGAGCATCAGTTGCAGGAGCATCAGTTGCAGGAGCATCAGTTGCAGGAGCATCAGTTGCAGGAGCATCAGTTGCAGGAGCATCGGTTGGAGGAGCATCAGTTGCAGGAGCATCAGTTGGAGGAGCATCAGTTGCAGGAGCATCAGTTGCAGGAGCATCAGTTGCAGGAGCATCAGTTGCTGGAGCATCGGTTGGGGGAGCATCAGTTGCAGGAGCATCAGTTTCAGGAGCATCGGTTGCAGGAGCATCAGTTGCAGGAGCATCAGTTGCAGGAGCATCGGTTGCAGGAGCATCAGTTGCAGGAGCATCAGTTACAGGAGCATCGGTTGGAGGAGCATCAGTTGCAGGAGCATCAGTTGGAGGAGCATCAGTTGCAGGAGCATCAGTTGCAGGAGCATCAGTTGCAGGAGCATCAGTTGCTGGAGCATCGGTTGGGGGAGCATCAGTTGCAGGAGCATCAGTTTCAGGAGCATCGGTTGCAGGAGCATCCGTTGCAGGAGCATCAGTTGCAGGAGCATCGGTTGCAGGAGCATCGGTTGCAGGAGCATCAGTTGCAGGAGCATCGGTTGCAGGAGCATCAGTTACAGGAGCTTCGGTTGGAGGAGCATCGGTTGCAGGAGCATCGGTTGCAGGAGCATCGGTTCCAGGAGCATCAGTTGGAGGAGCATCAGTTGCAGGAGCATCAGTTGCAGGAGCATCGGTTGCAGGAGCATCAGTTACAGGAGCTTCGGTTGGAGGAGCATCGGTTGCAGGAGCTTCGGTTGCAGGAGCATCAGTTGCACGAGCATCAGTTACAGGAGCATCGGTTGGAGGAGCATCAGTTGCAGGAGCATCGGTGCCAGGAGCATCGGTTGCAGGAGCATCGGTTGCAGGAGCATCGGTTCCAGGAGCATCGGTTGCAGGAGCATCAGTTACAGGAGCATCGGTTGGAGGAGCATCAGTTGCAGGAGCATCGGTGCCAGGAGCATCGGTTGCAGGAGCATCGGTTGCAGGAGCATCGGTTCCAGGAGCATCAGTTGGAGGAGCATCAGTTGCAGGAGCATCAGTTGCAGGAGCATCGGTTGCAGGAGCATCGGTTGCAGGAGCATCAGTTGCAGGAGCATCAGTTGCAGGAGCTACTGTTGAAGGTTGCTCCGGACGTTTGACTGTTGATACTTTACCGGGTAGCCCACCAACTCTGGATGTAGTTCCTAAAAATAAATATTTAAAGAAATAAAAAAACATAATGTTATCGAATATTTATTAATTTGATCAATAAAAAAATAATTAATATCGTTTAAGGAACAAATAGAAAATATTTGCTTGCGAATAGGAATTTTATGTCTTCCGCCTGTAATTCGCTTATAAGATTTTACCCACAGTAGCATTATCTCTTGTCAAAGAGGGCATGAGGAGACGAAAATTCCATCAATGTCTCGACGCACGAGGTAAGATAAGATGAACCATATCAGCCCACGCTGATCAACATTGGTTCACCACGACGACAAGACGTGTCATTGATTCAAATCAAAGAAAAGACAAAAGTAAGAATTTCATCACTGTTTCTTCTCTTGTTGTTATTCGTTATTAATCCTTGACGTAATTCGGAGGGTAACATCATTCTCAAAAACCTTTTGCAATGGCATCACTACCTTCAGTTTTGATATTAGGGCATTCCTTTGTTAGGCGCCTTACATCCGACTTAAAATTTGACGTTCGTGCGTCAACTGATTTTAACCTCACCGGCAATGCCATTGTGCATATGTCTGGTGTTGGCGGGAGAACCGTTTCGAAGCTACGGAATAACGACTTACGTGTCGTGACGGCTCATTCTCTCGACATCATTATTTTAGAAATCGGCACGAATGATTTAAGCAACGGAAAACCCGAAGTGATCGGTTCTGAGATAGAAGAACTGGTAAAATTTTTACTGCGAATGCAATACGTTCGTGTGATTGGAGTTTGTCATGTTACTCTTCGTGCAAACGCGCCTTTATCGTTCAATGCCAAAGTAAACATTTTGAACCAGTATGTGAGTGTTGTTTTGGAACACATTCCAAACGTTTTGTGCTGGACGCACATGGGTTTTTCCAACCCTAACGCTTCACCATTCCTATCAGACGGTGTACATTTCAACCGTGATGGGCGATATCGATTGTACCGTAGTTATCGAGGGGCCATATTGCAGGCCTTAAATATACTTTGATTTTCATATGTGATATATATATATATATATATATATATACTGTATATATATATATATATATATATATATATATATATATATATATATATATTCGATATCCATGATGTTGCTCTCCGTACATTTATATAAATGACACTACCATATAAAACTTAATAGTCATTTAAACCATACATTTATGTTGTTCGGTCGTTATAAACTGTTGAGGCTTCACCCTCACATATTTATTTGGTGACTTCGTTCTCACAACATTATCATATTATCATTGAGGCTTCGCCCTCACATATTTCTGTGATGACTTCGTTCTCACAGTATTATCATATTATCATAGAGGCTGCGCCCTCTCATATTCGATTCTGTGGCATACAGGGGCTTGTGTTGCGGCGACAGTAATGTTTGCCATGCTTGACCCTGCCGCAACATCTACTATACAGTCATAATCATTGATTTATTATATTAAATTTATTCCCTCGTCCTTTATCTGGTCCGCTTTGCTCTTTTTCCACAAGTTTATCGTTACAGTATGCCACCCAAACGTTCGCAACAACGAAAACGAGTTTCTGCCACGACACTGGCTGCACCGCAGCAACGGCGTTCCCGTCGTGTCGCTTCGACCAGCGCCGGTTTCTCGGTTGCTGCAAACACAGCTAATGAAGCTTCGACCTCCGCCAACTCCGCCCGTTTTGCTCCCCGAATATTCCATCGCGGGTTCTATGTTGCCTCCAAACTTCTTGGAGCAACTCGTAACGACAGTAACAGCCGAAGTTATACAAGAAGGCTGACACCGACTATCAGCTCCAACTCCTCAGGTGAAACAGCAAGTGGCCAATTTCAAGGCAGTGTAGTCACTGAGACAGCTACTGTATGGTCAGCGAGAGCAACGCCAGCACGCTTCTTCTGCCGAGAAACGTGCCCAGCGTGGCAACCGAGGCAACAACAACCATGGTTCACGGCGCGTTACCTTCTGCTCATGCCCATATCTCAGGTGAGCCACAATTGCTACCGGCTATTACTTCATCCGCTTCAACTCATCATTTCAAGTCGGTCAGCTTGCCAATTGACGCACGAATCCCCATTAAAGTTAAGAATAAAATATGGAGCGAAAAGTTTGTAGATTTTAGTTGTTTGTTAGGCAATCCATTGCTTGAAAGCAAGTACCAAATAACCTTACAGGGCGGCGACTCAGGTCAAACACCATCTCTATGTTTAGAGCCAGCCGTAAAACCTAAAAAGATTCTCTAAATATTGAGGCATGGATGAATGCTTTTCGTATACTTGTTGGGGTGTACACTCGTTAGTCTTCTCATGAGGCCCCCGCCCTCGTGAAATACGGAGATGTAGTGCAAGACTTGGCAGCACGGGGACAGAACTGGAGACATTACGACGAAAATTTTCGTTTCTTGCGACAAAATCAAGCCAGTGCCTTGCCCTGATGCGATGTTCATTGGGAATTGTGGCTGAGGTCACAATACTCTCAGACTCAGAGCAGGCAAAACACATTGCCTCGTAATCAGAGCAATGAGAACAAACGGCGCTCGCTTTTCAACCAAGAGGCTATTGTTTTAAATTTCACAATGGAATCACTTGTTCTGGTTGTGAATTTAAGCATTGTTGTTTTCAATGTGAAGGTACACACAAAGTGCAGCAATGTAATTTTCGTGGCCACACAAAAACCACAATCTCCAAATTTTCCCAATCTGCCAAGTCTAACACCCCCACGCCAATCAAAATAAAAAATCTTAAGTTCTGGCTCGAGGGATATCATCCTAAAATCGCACAGTTAATTTTTTCCGGTTTTACTTATAGTTTTTCCGCGGTACTTTAAGCACGTTTGACAGCCAAAATTTACCGTCCACGGATGAAAATCCTGAAGTGGTTGACACGAAACTTGCAAAAGAATTAGCGGCCCATAGACTCGCAGGTCCATTTTATTCGGCGCCATTTCAGTCCTTTACCGTTTCAACTCTAGGAGTAATCGCCAAGAAAACCATGGGAGAATTTCGATTAATCCATCACTTATCTATCCCAAGAGGGTTTTCAGTAAACGACGGTATAGCCGAGGAGGACACAAAGTGTACGGTATTCTACCATAGCAGATGCAATTCGATTGATCAAACTCGCTGGTCCGGGTTGCTTCCTGGCAAAAACGGACATAAAAAAACGCTTTCCGAGTAATACCGATACGCGAACAAGATCATCATCTTCTCGGAATGAAATGGCGAGGAGTATACTATTACGACCGTTGTATGCCTATGGGCTGCGCAAGTTCTTGTAAAACGTTTGAAATGTTTAGCACAGTTGTTCAATGGATTGCCCAGGAAAAGCTACACATATAATAAATTTTACACTTGTTAGACGACTTTTTAATTTCTCCGTCTCGAGCTTTATGTACAAGCCAATTGGCGATGTGTGACGACATAAGTCTTCCCATGGCGCCGGAGAAAACATGTGGTCCCACAACCACGTTGTGTTTTGCGGGCATTGAATTAGACTCAATCAAATCCGAGGCTCGTTTACCTCAGGAGAAAGTTGATAAGTGCATCGAATCAATATCGAATTTTTTACGCCGTAAAAAGATCGCTTTGAAGGAAATTCAATCTTTAGTCGGCCTTCTTAATTTTGCTTGTTCTGTTATCGTGCCCGGTCGAGCATTTCTGCGTCGATTAATTGATCTCACGAAAGGTGTGAAAAGGCCTTTTCACCTCATTAGACTTCGACGGGAGACTAAAGAGGATTTAAAAATTTGGCTAAATTTCTTGTCAACATTTAACTGAAAATCGTTTTTCCTGAACGAATGCTGGGCCAATTCCAACAAGCTTAATTTGTTTACCGATGCGGCAGGTTCCACTGGATTTGGCGCTGTTTTTTGCAGCGAATGGTGTTATGGTCTATGGCCTCAAAACTGGCTGCAAAGAAACATTGCCTTTTTAGAGTTTTATCCAATAGTCCTCAGCGTATGTTTGTGGGGTCACATGATGCAAAATCGCTGCATATTATTTTTTACCGACAACGAAGCTTTTAGTATATATAATCAATAAACAATCCTGTCAGGATCAATCGTTGATGTTTTTTGTGCGCAGGCTCGTCCTAGCTTGTTTACAGAATAACATCGTATTCAAGGCAAAACATATACCAGGGGTATATAACAAACTGGCTGATTGTTTATCTCGGTTTCACGTACAAACTTTCAAACAACTGGCACCAGCGCATATGAAGGCACGTCCAACAGATATTCCCCTACATCTGCAGCCGGAAAACTGGGAGCTATAGTTTCCCTTTTGACGCAGTCGAGCCTTCAACCTTCTTCTATTCCCATTTATCAACGCGCGTGGAAACTGTTTACTCAGTTTCATTTTACCATATTTAATCATGCCGAATTTTCGCTACCTATTTCAGCATCGGCTTCATACTATTATAAAGAATATCCTTTCAATTCATTGTAGTTATTTCACTCTTTTCGATTCTTTGGCAATAGTCATGTAAAAAATGAATTGTTGAAATCACTGAAATGAACAGTTTTGCATCAATTTTCCTGGATAATACCGCTATCATCTTTTTGGAAAGAGTTTTAGTTGAATAAGCTTATTAATTAACAGATATGAAATGTTTCGTTATTAAATACGTTCAAACATTACTAACCGCTATCAACTTTCTCCGTGGGTGCTTGCGTTGGAGGAACATCAGTTGCAGGAGCATCAGTTGCAGGAACATCAGTTGCAGGAGCATCAGTTGCAGGAGCATCAGTTGCAGGAGCATCGGTTCCAGGAGCATCGGTTGCAGGAGCATCAGTTGCAGGAGCATCGGTTGCAGGAGCATCGGTTGCAGGAGCATCAGTTACAGGAGCATCGGTTGCAGGAGCATCAGTTGCAGGAGCATCGGTTGCAGGAGCATCAGTTACAGGAGCATCGGTTGCAGGAGCATCAGTTGCAGGAGCATCAGTTACAGGAGCATCGGTTGGAGGAGCATCAGTTGCAGGAGCATCGGTTGGAGGAGCATCGGTTGCAGGAGCATCAGTTGCAGGAGCATTGGTTGGAGGAGCATCAGTTGCAGCAGCATCAGTTGCAGGATCATCGGTTGGAGGAGCATCGGTTGCAGGAGCATCGGTTGCAGGAGCATCGGTTGCAGGAGCATCAGTTGCAGGAGCATCAGTTGCAGGAGCATCAGTTGGAGGAGCATCAGTTGCAGGAGCATCAGTTGCAGGAGCATCGGTTGGACGAGCATCAGTTGCAGGAGCATCAGTTGCAGGAGCATCGGTTGCAGGAGCATCCGTTGCAGGAGCATCGGTTGGAGGAGCATCGGTTGCAGGAGCATCAGTTGCAGGAGCATCAGTTACAGGAGCATCGGTTGGAGGAGCATCAGTTGCAGGAGCATCGGTGACAGGAGCATCGGTTGCAGGAGCATCGGTTGCAGGAGCATCGGTTGCAGGAGCATCAGTTGGAGGAGCATCAGTTGCAGGAGCATCAGTTGCAGGAGCATCAGTTGCAGGAGCATCGGTTGGAGGAGCATCAGTTGCAGGAGCATCGGTTGCAGGAGCATCGGTTGCAGGAGCATCGGTTGCAGGAGCATCAGTTGGAGGAGCATCAGTTGCAGGAGCATCAGTTGCAGGAGCATCGGTTGGAGGAGCATCAGTTGGAGGAGCATCAGTTGCAGGAGCATCGGTTGCAGGAGCATCAGTTGCAGGAGCATCAGTTGCAGGAGCATCAGTTGCAGGAGCATCAGTTACAGGAGCATCAGTTGCAGGAGCATCGGTTGCAGGAGCATCAGTTACAGGAGCTTCGGTTGGAGGAGCATCGGTTGCAGGAGCATCGGTTGCAGGAGCATCCGTTGCAGGAGCATCAGTTGCAGGAGCATCAGTTGCAGGAGCATCAGTTGCAGGAGCATCAGTTGCAGGAGCATCAGTTGCAGGAGCATCAGTTGCAGGAGCATCAGTTGCAGGAGCATCAGTTGCAGGAGCATCAGTTTCAGGAGCATCAGTTGCAGGAGCATCAGTTGCAGGAGCATCAGTTGCAGGAATATCAGTTGTAGGAGCATCAATTACAGGAGCATCGGTTGGAGGAGCATCAGTTGGAGGAGCATCGGTGGCAGGAGCATCGGTTGCAGGAGCATCGGTTGCAGGAGCATCGGTTGGAGGAGCATCAGTTGCAGGAGCATCGGTGGCAGGAGCATCAGTTGCAGGAGCATCGGTTGCAGGAGCATCAGTTACAGGAGCTTCGGTTGGAGGAGCATCGGTTGCAGGAGCATCGGTTGCAGGAGCATCAGTTGCAGGAGCATCAGTTACAGGAGCATCAGTTGGAGGAGGATCAGTTGCAGGAGCATCGGTTGGAGGAGCATCAGTTGCAGGAGCATCAGTTGCAGGAGCATCGGTTGGAGGAGCATCAGTTGCAGGAGCATCGGTTGCAGGAGCATCAGTTACAGGAGCATCGGTTGCAGGAGCATCGGTTGCAGGAGCATCGGTTGCAGGAGCATCAGTTGCAGGAGCATCAGTTACAGGAGCATCGGTTGGAGGAGCATCAGTTGCAGGAGCATCGGTTGGAGGAGCATCGGTTGCAGGAGCATCAGTTGCAGGAGCATCAGTTGCAGGAGCATCGGTGGCAGGAGCATCAGTTGCAGGAGCATCGGTGGCAGGAGCATCAGTTGCAGGAGCATCAGTTACAGGAGCATCAGTTGGAGGAGCATCGGTTGCAGGAGCATCAGTTGCAGGAGCATCGGTTGGAGGAGCATCAGTTGCAGGAGCATCAGTTGCAGGAGCATCAGTTACAGGAGCATCGGTTGCAGGAGCATCGGTTGCAGGAGCATCGGTTGCAGGAGCATCAGTTGCAGGAGCATCAGTTACAGGAGCATCGGTTGGAGGAGCATCAGTTGCAGGAGCATCGGTTGCAGGAGCATCGGTTGCAGGAGCATCAGTTGCAGGAGCATCAGTTACAGGAGCATCGGTTGGAGGAGCATCAGTTGCAGGAGCATCGGTGGCAGGAGCATCAGTTGCAGGAGCATCAGTTGCAGGAGCATCAGTTGCAGGAGCATCAGTTGCAGGAGCATCGGTGCCAGGAGCATCGGTTGCAGGAGGATCGGTTGCAGGTGCATCAGTTGGAGGAGCATCAGTTGCAGGAGAATCAGTTGCAGGAGCATCAGTTGCAGGAGCATCGGTTGGAGGAGCATCAGTTGCAGGAGCATCAGTTGCAGGAGCATCAGTTGCAGGAGCATCAGTTGCAGGAGCATCAGTTGCAGGAGCATCGGTTACAGGAGCATCGGTTGCAGGAGCATCGGTTGTAGGAGCATCAGTTTCAGGAGCATCAGTTTCAGGAGCATCGGTCGGAGGAGCATCGGTCGCAGGAGCATCAGTTGCAGGAGCGTCACTTGCAGGAGCGTCAGTTGCAGGAGCATCAGTTACAGGAGCATCAGTTGGATGAACATCGGTTACAGGAGCATCAGTTGCAGGAGCACCAGTTGGAGGAGCATCAGTTGCAGGAGCATCAGTTGCAGGAGCATCAGTTACAGGAGCATCTGTTGCAGGAGCATCAGTTGCTGGAGCGACAGTTGGAGGGACATCAGTTACAGGAGCATCAGTTGCAGGAGCACCAGTTGGAGGAACATCAGTTACAGGAGCATCAGTTGCAGGAACATCAGTTGCAGGAACATCAGTTGCTGGGGCATCTGTTGCAGGACCATCAGTTAGAGAACTATCAGTGGCAGATCCTTCGGTCCCAGATGCTTCAGTTGCAGGAGCATCAGTTGTGGGAGCAACTGTAATGATATTAAAGGGAAAATTCGGTTATAATTTCATAGGAATATTTTATTCGAAATAGAAGTAAATACGCAAATAAGACCACCACTCAACAATATAAACTCACGTTGGCCAACGTGTAAAATCTGTTCGTCGCCGCCTATCTGGGTTGGCAAAACACTCACTGATTCCTTGTTATCGATGTTAAGGTACACCAACGTTATTGCATCAACGACTGCGATTTGCACTGACTCGGAGTTTTCCACTGTTGTTTGAATTGTATACTTCCCGTACGCCAGAATGATGAAAGACTTGTAAAGTGGCTGGTTGAGACTTGTAATAACTTTGATATCTCGTCCGTAATTGTTTAAAATAGTGACATGCAAATAATACACTACTTTTTCACCTAAAAAAAGATTAAAATAAAAATAAAAGTAAATTGGTGAGAAGTATTCAGAAATACAAGAGAAAGCGAACAAGATTCATGTTACAGCCAACAAAACAGCTTACCGTAGTCCAGACCCAGCGTCGTACTTATATTTCTCCTAACCCAAATCTCAAACATTGTGCTTATAATATAAAAGTAGCGAGACTTTTCCGTCAATATTTATCAACAGAAAGTTCGTGTTTTCGTGACGCAATTTAATGGGACAAAATTACTGAGTTATTATTCTGCATATTATTAGTTCAGACAATAGATATTTCCCGAATTTTATTCACTTCCCATGATACAATGGCTAGATTACCAAATTCCCAGGGTCGTGGGTTCTATTCCTAGCACGAGGGTGTCAGGTTGCATTTTTCTCAATTGTTCCAGATTGGGGGTTCTTTTCCCAGGTTGGGTTTTCTGTAAATGCATGCGTTGCCGTTGTACTTGTAACAGTTAATTGTACCTTTCAATAATTTTAATGTAAATTAGTAATATTCTTGTAATAATTCTTAATTACTTATTGTTGAGCATTTTTAAGATGAGCCTCCGACTCGGGAGACTGGGCAAACCACTCCCTATGCCACGGAGGCCATGTTAACCATATTTTCACTGTAACATATACACACATGGACAGACCAAAAATACAAAACAAAGCAATGGTTCTCTTAAATGCAAATCGAACTGTGATATAAGCAATGGATAGAAGTATATCTATAAACATAAATAGAAGCATAAGGCCCTTTCAAACGTCGAACTTTTCAGTGTCGAATCATGCAAATTATCTTGAACAAAGGATTTTGCTCATTTATATTAGATTCGACATATGAAAAGCTTGACGTTTGAAACGAGCGTTAGCCAAGTGCAGAAGAAACGGGGAAACTAAAACCAGGCATAAACTCACGTTCAACGTAGAAAATCTGTTCATCGCCTTGTATCCGGGTCGGAGAAATACTAACTGATTCCTTGTTGTCAATCTTAAGAGACACCGACGTTATAGCATCAAGAACTGTAAATTCCACTGATTTGGAGTTTTCAACTGTTGTTTGAATTGTATACTTCCCGTCGGCAAGAATGTTGAAAGACTTGTATTTGACTTGTATTTGAACCCCCAGTGTCACTATTTGTACAGCAGTTTATGTCGTGACGTCACAATTTTCAACACTATTTGGTTATTTTCTAGATACAAAACTAACCCAAAATCAAACCCTAATCCTAACCCTAACCTTATTTCGGTTTAAAGTCGAACAATTCAAGGTGGTATTTTGACGTCACGACACGAACTGCTGTACATATAGTGAATACCAACTGGGAACAGTGTGCTAATTTTATCCATTTAAGGTGGCTCCATACGGTTTTCTACATACTTTAATGCATACTATATCGGATTAAAGTGGCACTAGAATGAAAATCCACCCCCGTCTTTTAGATTTTATTTAGCATAGAATAGTGTTTCAGGGTTGAAAGTGATCATCGATGTAAAAAAACAACTAAAAAATGGTATTTTGAAGTAAGTATTTTGAGCTCTGAAATCAATATTATTTAGGCCACCATTACTAAAAACATGTTCCAAGTGAGCCCGCAATTTCAAAAGGTAATATTGTTTGTGACGTCAGATTCTCAATGCTACGCCTGAATTTCAGACGAGGTTACTTGTTTTCTTCGAGAAGTAGATGAAATGTTCAGCCTTTCAGACAAAGAATTTGAAAAAAAAAGCTTGATTTACTTGGAGTCGTCGCGTTGAGAATCTGACGTCACTTCGTTACGCTGGTCAGGAACATGAACGATTAATGGCGGACATAACAACTCCACATTCGGAGTCAGAAAAATAATACTTGCCATCGTCGAATCGCAAAACAGTTTCGACCGAGTAATATTTAGAAGCTCTGCTTTAGTACCACTTTAAAGTCTTGGAAGCCTAGATTTTTTACCCTCTGAAATTCTTCATTACGATTAGTGACATTCTCGCCATTATTTTAGTGTTATTTACCTTTTCAAGATCGTTGCTATGGCAACAACAACAACGAGTCTAATTTTTTTCTTTCCGTGAAATTTCTTCAAACTTCACAGTCTTGTGGGAATTACTTCGAGAAACATTTTAGTCGAAAATAAATGTAGGGTTGTTCAGGTGGTTTTGTCAATATCACCAAATTTAATGTTTTTTAACATTGAGCAAAATTTGTCTGATAGAAAGTTTTGAAAAAAACAAAATTTTAAAAGTATAAGCTTCATCATGAAGTGTGCAACTATTTAAAACAATTCACGGAAGGAAATGCAAGATATTCGCGTGTATTTTCGGACTTTTTTACGCGTGTGACGTCATAAAATTTCCAATTATCAGTAAATTTCCCGCCAAATTAGAAACCAGCTCTCCCGTGGTTATAAATCATAGGGAGCCACTATTACTTTTGGCAAATGGCTACCTTTCTCCTTTAATTCGAAACATGGTGTTTGCCGTAGAAATTTTATTTACCATCAACAACATGAATGTAATCTAAGTGCAGGTGGCTCAGAAATCGTTTTGATTTTACAAGTTTACGTACCACTTTAAATTCGTATCTATCAACATTAAGATGTAATTGATCAAGTTATTTCAACGCTTATCCTGAAGACGTTTTTATTGAAGACGTAAGTATTTCTCCGTCATTTATCGAAAATGTGATACGCAAGTTTCGTGTCTTCATGCCTGCCTATAGTGTATATAGATATATAAATATATAATATAACATTTTGAAAATATACGTTGTGATTACCTAAGAAGCTAAGAGCCAATGTTTCTATAACGGAACATTTATTTATTTATTTTTATAATGATATTTAATAGGGCAATAATATTTGAAGAATTACGCGAAGGGATACTAATGCTTTTTGTGTCTACTGCGCATGCGCAGTGTCTACTGTGCATGCGCAGTAGACTACTATGCCATCGCAGACTATGTATCTAACAGAATAACGGCAGTCAACTTTTGATGACGTTTTGTGACGTTTGCTTGATTTTTGGGAGGCGCGTGATATTTGCGAGTGCAACTGCAAGCTTCGCCATATTGCATTTGTTGTGCAACTGTAAGCTTGTGTTTTGTGTTAGCTTGTATCACAGGGAGGCTTGTATCACGCCTGTGATGTGTTTCTCTGTTTTATTCTATATTATGGAAATTCTGATGTTTTATAATTAATATTGAAAGAAAGCGGCGCTTATGAGACCGCACGCGCGGTACGGCGGTAATTTGAAACTCGAAACAGCTGTCACAGGGCACTGAAATCTGAGACGATGAACACTCATGTGCGCGACAGCGGGGCACGCGTATTCACGTGGCGCCCAGTGACAGCTGTTTCGGGTTTCAAATGTCCGCGCATGCAATTGTCGTCTCAGCTTTCAGTGATCACCAGTGACAGCTGTTTCAAGTTTCAAATTACAGCCGTACCGCGCGGACGTGCAATTCACATATTAAAGCGCCGCGGTCTCATAAGCGCCGCTTTCTTTCAATATTAAATATAAAACATCAGAATTTCCATAATATAGAATAAAATAGAAAAACAGAGAAACACATCACAGGCGTCAGAGTTGGGCTCCCTGTGCTTGTATTCGAGTGAATGTTCGAAACAGTAAAGATTTTCTTGTCAAGGTAAGAACTAATTTAGTAGTGTGTATTTATTACTTATATTTTATGATAACGTAAAAGGCCTAGTAAATGGAAATTTGATGAGACATGATCGTTTGTTTCATCCCTAAGACAAGTTATTTCATCTCTAACCCGAATAGCAGTAGACACATGTACGCATTGCCTACCTATTTTTATTTAATGCAAATGTTCATTAGTTTCTGACGTCATTCCGATCTCTCATCTCCGTAGCCTATTTACCGCATTTACCGTGCGGAAATCTTAAACGTAAAATGAATGTTAGAGCCCAGTTCAAAATTCGAATGTGGAGAGCCATCTCGTAACAAACATGGAACAAACAAGAAAGAAATTTTAAAGAAATTTTTCTGACGTTTCGTTGCCAACGCGCAACATTCTGAAAGTGAAATACAAGATGCGAAAACTAATATTTAAATATATCAAAATAAGTCAAAACAAAGAAAGCGGAACGAAATTGACGTTTCCGTTGAGGCAACATTTAAATTAAGAAATAAGCAAACTTTCTCTTATTAGTAATTCAAACGTTGAATTACACGAAGAAAGAACAGAAAAGTCATCAAAAGAAATGGGGTGGAAAGTTTCGTTAGAGTGACATCGAATGTTTGAAAGTGAAGGCTGAGACAGTTTGTTGACTCCCATATGTTCCGAGATGCGCGTGTGTGAATGACGACGCATTTTTCCAAAATACAATGCTCCGCAGCATTGACACTTATATTTATAGACAACGTGCGATCTCGGTAAAGACCAGACTCCCAAGTGTTTATATATATATATATATATATATATATATATATATATATATATATATATATATATATATATATATATATATATATATATATATATATATATATATATATATATATATATATATATATATATAAATATATATATATATATATAAATGTATAGATAACTATCAAGTTCGAAATCATACGGGTAGAGTGCTCAATACCGAGGCAGAGCGAAATAGTTAAATAAAGAGACAAGCTTGAGTTACTTCATTGAACTTTAATCACTACAAAATTATTTCGTATGGCAAGCGAAGCTTACCACCTTCGCTTGCCATACGAAACAATTTTGTAGTGATTAAAGTTCAATGAAGTAACTCAAGCTTGTCTTTTTATTTAACTATATATATATATATATATATATATATATATATATATATATATATATATATATATATATATATATATATATATATATATATATATATATATGCAGTGTGGTATATCCCACAGTGATGAGTATATACCTTTTTTATGTGTTGGCTTAACAGCTGTCCACAGTTGCTGATGATAGCCAGACACTGCAATTATGTTTTGTCATTTCAGCCAGTAAAAGTGCGCAATGCACACTGAGTTGTTATAGACTTTAACATTCTTGATGGTTTATAATTTATGCAGTGTGGTATATCCCACATCAAGTCTTTGACTGAGATGAGTATATATATATATATATATATATATACATATACATATACATATACATATACATATACATATACATATACATATACATATACATATACATATACATATACATATACATATATATACATATATATATATATATATATATATATATATATATATATATATATATATATATATATATATATATATATATATATATATATAATGTGACAACCTATATATTATTATTATGTAACATCATATATATTAGTGCAACTCACTTTTTTCGCCAATAATGATAATTTCTGGATCTCCTGGATGCTTTCTTCCAATACCTTGCCATGAATATTTGTCATTCAAATTCACTCGCTTTGATGTTGGATCAACAGCAGTAATTTCAAAAGGCTCCAAGGTCTTGATTGGGACTTCTACAGTATGTGTTGTGTTTCCCTGAATGTCGATCTTCCACAATTGTTGACCATTTTGAGTTATTGATACAGTAACTGCATATCCATAATTATTTTTTACAATCACATAAACGTAATATATAACACCTAAAACAATCAGCATAAGATATCAGTACTGTAGAAAAGTACTGCAAATGCTGCAATCTGTTTGGCTGCTCATTATCGAATATTAGTATAATTTCAGAGTTGAACAGAAAGTTCCCAGGGATCTGATTGGTCTAGCGGAAGTGACTCTGGGACAATAGTCACAGCATGCAAAACTTTCAAAATGGCTGCGAGCAGTCAAAATAAATTTGCCGACATTTTGGACAAAGAAATTAATGAAATGAAAGAAAATGCTGTAATAACGTTTCAACAAAATATGGCCAGTTAAGCAATGTACAGATGAGAAGCCTTTCGTTCAGTGAAATATGCTCCGTTTCTCTTGTTCCAAAACGGAAATTGTGTTTTACTCTGATGTTCAACTCTGAAATTATACTAAACTTTGTTTTGCAACTTGAAAGTTTGTAGTGCTATTCGTATGACGAGTGTACTCATGAACTTCCACTGTGCCAACAGTTGCAGTTTAAAACATGGTTTATTAAAATTATCTGACATCTCACGTTATTTTGCACACGATTAAAACGGCCTTCGCAAAGGTTGTTTGATTTACGTTGTAGATAACTAGCAGAATTTGTATGACAAGGCCATTATTTATTTTAAAACTGGTTGTTTGATTTTAAAGTGCATGAAAACCTTTCAGTCTTTCTTTTCAAACTGTGACGTCACCTCAGGAACGAGAATGTGTCACACAACAAGGAAAACAATTACATTTCAACAACAAACATGTAAAAAGCTATGTGACAGAGATCTTGGAGTTGGCGTGCCAATGTTTACGTTCCTGAGATGACGTCAAGTCAGGTAGGTACCAGACCCTTTGCAATTTGCGGGAATTTTTAGCGAAGGTTTTTGGTCATATTTAAAGAGAGATATATCGGAAACAAATGGACCAAATCAAAAACTATAAAAGAACTTATCAACTATTTTGGCATCCTCCATACAGAAAGCAGAGAATTGTGGAAGGTTACTTTAAAGTGCATAGTACTGTAACAAATTCAGTTGGAAATAAAATCTCTTATTTGAAAGAACTCTTAAAATTATAACTCTTCCATATCTTACTTCGTTCTTGAGATATTAAGATTTCTTTGATATATAAATTATGATAACTTTGACGTCACACTGCATAATGACTTATTCAAGCAGCGGCCTGTGTCTGGTTATGATTATATCACATGTAGTTGTATGTGCGTCGTGTGTATCACATAACACAACACGTGAGAACTCTCAAGTGATTCAAAGATACAGTATGTAAAAAATATATAAATAAAAAGTTGAAAAAGTTGTAAAAGTTGTAAATGGCAAGTCTTTATAGTTTCAAGAGTTCTTTTAAATGAGAGTATATTTCCAACCTAATTTTTCACTGTATATGCACTAAAACTGGTTGTTTAAAGGTGCCGTCCAGTCCGTTCTACGCATGTCCACGGTTCTACTAACATTATTTATTTACATGCCATTACATAAACACTGAACATGAAGTATTGCGTATTTATATTCCACGCTTGAGATTTTCCGCCGACTAAGGGTGTCCCAGTTCAGACGCCGAACTTTTCATGAGCCGAACCTAATTCCAATTTGGGCCGACCTAAATGACATAATCCCGCCTGTTGATTCTGACGCCGAACTTAATTCGCCGAATTTAATCAATTATCGATTGCGCATGCGTTTAAGCGCCAATTGGTAATAAAATATATTATAATAATTTATGCATTAGGTTCGGCTCATGAAAAGTTCGGGGTCTGAACTGGGCCTCGGCTTACTGTATTAGGAACGGCTCACCCGTACTTCCCGCCTGTGTTAGCCGGGAATTACGCCTTTGGAGCGACTTCGATTCAAACGCCGATCTTTTCATGAGCCGATCCTAATGCATAAATTATTATAATATATTTTATTACCAAATGACGCTAAGACGCATGCGCAATCGATAATTGATTAAGTTCGGCGAATTAAGTTCGGCGTCTGAATCAACAGGCGGGATTATGTCATTTAGGTCGGCCCAAATTGGAATTAGGTTCGGCGTCTGAACTGGGCCTTAAGAAGCAACTTCTTCGTCGATCTTCAAGTCAAGTTGCTCTATCGATTACGGCCCACCATCCATTGAACTTTTCATATTAAAAGATAGATACTTCGAAATGCATTGCACTTGTCGAAATGTAAGAATACGTTATGATGCTATAACTATTTGGTAATTTTCTCTCTTCGAGTACTCGTGCAGTGCTCTTTAAAGTTTTTACTGCAAAGTCAAACAGAACTCTTGGTTTCCTTAAGCGCAACCTAAGAATAAATTCACCATCCCTTAAAGCCAAGGCGTACACAACAATACTGCGGCCCCAGCTTGAGTATTGTTGTACCGTGTGGGACCCACGGAAAGGCGTTGAAAACAACGGTTCCAACAACATAGAGATGATCCAACGTCGGGCAGCCAGATGGGCACTCGGGAGATACGAACAAACTGCCAGCGTTTCAGAGATGTTAAAAATTCTCAATTGGAGGTCATTGGAACAACGACGAGTAGATGCCCGCTTGACTTTGCTATACAAGATAGTCAACAATCTTGTTGCAGTAAATCCAGTTGGAAACCTGCGCTCGCCACTACGCAGAAGCAGACACGTCCACGAACATTCGTTTATCCCTACACCCACGACCACTACATCACACAGACTGTCCTTTTACCCTAGAACTATTACCCAGTGGAACTCTCTCCCGTCTGAAATCTTTATGAACTGTACTAACTCTGTCCAATTTCGAAAAAATGTTTCGAATCTCACTCACCTCTCAATAGTTTAAACTTGTCATTATTTTTGCAACTTATTTGAACTTATTTTTTTCCCTGACCAACCCGGCAAATAATACTCATACGAGGGGTCTGCTGTATCGGTAAATAAATAAATAATGAGTTATATTTATGGCTTAATTCGAATTTTCCTTTAGCTTTTTATCATATCTATAAATTAGTAATAGTCTTCGTTTAGTAAAGCCTAGTTTACACGAGCAAGTTTTCTTTGGCAAATTTCTTGCCAATTAAACTTACTCGTGTATGTGGTTAACAATTTTTCCTTGACAAATCTTCCTTGACAAGTTCTATTTGACCGTGTGAACGATTCAACAATGAGTTTTGGTCAAATTATTTCCCTTGACAAGTTTCTTTGCGGCTCAACGGAAGAACGAGTTCTATAAATGGCACTGCAATATCGAGGGGAAAAACGCTTTTACCATGAAGAAATAACTAAACGCAAACGACGTAGGTGGTGGGTTCGTCCCCTGGTCCACTGATAACCGCAGACATTGACAAGAATGAAAGAATGAAAGCGTGAAAGTGTGTGCGATAACTACGTGATATCGTAGAAGTTTTGAAAGTTTTTTCCGTTAGTACCACATAATAATTGTACATTACAGTAAATGTTTTCGTTTCCTATCATAAAGCAATCATATCTTGTCTTTATTTTGATGTTCACACGAGCTTTCTCGGGTTTGAAGCGATTCCAGAAGAAGTGAAGTTGCTCGGTCTGTCCAACGAACGCCCGCCAGGATAGTTTAGCAAAAATGCGCACAAATAAAGGAACTGGGTATGAGGTTTTGCAATCATTTGTCACATTTTCCTTGACACGCCGTTTACACGAGCAACAAGTGTACTTGTCAAGGAAAAACTTGTCATGTTTGCTCATTCAAACGAGCAAATAAGACTTGTCAAATTGACAATTACCAAAGAAAACGTGCTCGTGTAAACTAGGCTTAACTTTGTGGTGGTGTAGATATCTATAAACGGCAAAATGTTGTACTTGTCGAGTTGTCTTCAAACATTCTTACCGTGCCGTCAAACATTCGTCATATCTCTTTCAGAAATTTTTTTCTTCTTTTAACTAGCTTCGCCTCAACTTCTAACTGCACCTTCGCCTTCCGCCATCTCTTCGAATACTTGCAGGAAATGTAAACACAGGTGTGGACCACACGTTGGAATTTTTCACATGCGCAGAACGGACTGGAGTTCACCTTTAATCTTAATGGGTGTGAACTGGGTATGATATTAGCATAATAGAGTAATGACTAACCATCAACTGGTGATTCACTTGTTTTCATGTCAGTAGTAGGAAACGTGGTTGCTTCACTGGATTTTAAAAGTTGACTTTCAGTTGTCTCCACATATACAGACGGCTTCGCTGTCCTCGCTGAAGTTGGTTTCCCTGAAACATGCAAATGTGTAAATAAAACGAATCGTAGCGATGTCTAATGAAATAAAAAATCGGCAATATATTAGATTCAATATATAGTAAATATAATATAATATATAATAATAATTATATTGCGAAAATCCACTAGTTTTCCTTAGCGCTTTACATTGCTAGTAATAATAATCTACTAATTTCTAAATATGATACAATCATTAAGTTACATTATTATATGGACGATACATAGACGATCGTCAAGCTCGTATCCTCAGAAAAACGATTCTGAGTCCCGGACAGGAATCGAACCTGTAATCTTCTGATTGCCGGTGAGATGCTCTAACCATTGAGCCACCGAGACTCGGATGGAGAGCGAAGGTTACAATGATGTACTGGTTCGATTGATATATGTACTGCCTATGCGACAGTCACTATATATCGGTAAGGTTTGCATGTGTTAATATACACACTGCTGTAGTGAATGTGGGACTCAGAATCATTTTTCTAAGGATACGAGCTTGACAATCGTCCATGTATCGTCTGTCTACTCCAAGCTCTCCCACATTCACTACATCAGTGTGTATATTAACACATTATTATATGGCTTGGCTCGTGAGCGGTCTTAACGCAGCTTTTCTGCAATCTAATTGGTTTCTGAGCGGTCTTTAAAAACTGATAAAGACCGGTCATTACGAAACTGCTGAAAAGATTTAAATCTGATTAGCAATTTTGGCGCAAAAATTAACTATAAGGCGGGGTTAATAAGTTATGGATGTATTGACAAGTATCAAACCTTGTCGATTTCAGTTTAGTTGTATCAGTCAAGGTTAGAATGCCCTTTTTTATTATCTTGGCTGCTTAAATAATTTCTACGCCAACTAAGACATTTCAACGTATGTAATGCGTCACATTAAGGTCACGTTTGAATATGTGCTTGTTATTGGCTAGATTAATGACACATCCCCAGTTACACCCCGCTCCAAAAGTGGAAAAAGCCTTTCCAGTGGAGAAGCAAACAGGGGGAAAATTACTAGAAAGGACTTTGAGAAAGTCTAAAAATATACCCGCAGTCATCAAAGGAACGTTTATACATGTAGAAATATATTATTATTTTATGATAAACATATAATAAATTGTTTATTATTATTATTATTATTATTATTATTATTATTATTATTATTATTATTATTATTATTATTATTATTATTATTATTATTATTATTATATTCATAAATTGTGTATTATTATATTATAATTTTGTAATTAAATTTGAAAAAATCTAAAATATTTAATATAAATATAAAAATATAACATAGTCATGTGATCTTTACAATGTAGATGAGTGTTAAAAGTGATTGATTTACATAATTGAGCCATACATGTTTAGACACTAAGCGAAGATATCGCATACATGTATAGACTGTACCTGTCGGTTTAGTTAAATTCTTGTCCACAATAACTAAAAAGATTTGGTTAAGATAATGCAATTAGTATGCATACATGATGTTTCTCAAGAATCATATCTGTCAGTATTTACGTCAAATAATATAATAATAATAATAATAATAATAATAATAATAAGACGTATTAGGACCATTATACAACAGTCTCAATGCTCTTACAACAATATATTCTTGATTTTAATAACAGCACCATTGATAAAAAAGAGTCAGTTTGCCGGATGGGCTGATGGCCCCCCTCGGCCATTGGGCCCCGGTGCGTGCAAACGCACTGTTTGCACACCCATAGTGCCGCCACTGAGTGGAACACCGCAAGCTGGAGACGTTGTTATCGTGAAATCAGAGCAAAGAAACCGAGGGAAATGGCAGTTAGGTGTTGTTGAGCATCTTATTGCGGGGAGAGACGGTGTCACCAGAGGGGCGAAGTTGCGTACAGGAAAGTTCTCCATTGAACGACCTGTTCAATTTATTTATAGGATATTACATGACCGAGTGGAGATACAAATTTTCTCTTCGAGTGTTGATAATATCTCTTATCCGTATCTCCAAGCGGCCATGTAATGTTCTGTTTATTATATTGAAATCAATGAAATAGCCATGATGATAGATAAAAATGATATCTTCACTGCTCAGCGCGTTTACATGTGAAAATATCATATTTTATCGATATATATATATATATTCTCAGGATTTATGATGAAGGAAAATTTCGAGTGTAGGAATATATACATTTTAAGACCAAACCGGGACCAGTTGCGAAAAATGCAACTTAGCGGCCTTCCGGTAGGAATTGAACCCGCGACCCTGCGATTGCTAGTGCCCTAGACCCTGCGACTGCGAAGGCCGCTAAGTTGCATTTTTCGCAACTGGTCCCGGTTTGGTCTTAAAATGTATATATTCCTACACTCGAAATTTTCCTTCACCATAAATCCTGAGAACATGTAGTTCAATCGAGTGAAATGCGAAATATTACCTATAATATACCCAGAATCTTATCCCGGCATTACCACCACTATATATACAGAACTCGTGACTAGGCTCTCGGCAACGGCTTCCGTAGCTCAGTGGTCAGAGCACTGCACTAGCAATCGCAGGGTCGCGGATTCAATTCCTACCGGAAGGCCGCTAAGTTGCATTTTTCGCAACTGGTCCCAGTTTGGTCTTAAAATGTATATATTCCTACACTCGAAATTTTCCTTCACCATAAATCCTGAGAACATGTAGTTCAATCGAGTGAAATGCCAAATATTACCTATATATATATATATATATATACGAAAGTATACAATGTGCCCTACCGGCTATCACCATATGGCTTTATGGTAACTGTGGACTTGGGACCCACTATGTACGGCTCATATTATATATATTATATATTATATGGTATATATATATATATATATATATATATATAAGATACAGATATTTAACCAACACTCGAAATTTTCCTTCACCATAAATCCTTTCAACATGTAGTTTGATCGAGTGAAATGCCAAATATTACCTATATATATCTAATTATATAGGATCGCTTGAGGGACGATATCGTAATTGTCACGAGTGAACGCAGCGAACGAGGGACAATTATGATATCGTCCTGAAAGCGATAAAACTGATATCACCGAGTTAACCAATCAGAGTAGGCGAATTAATCAGGTGATTGCGGTTGGATACCCCGGTGAACCATGCCAACACAATACGCGTGACCTGGATTTCAGATAAACAACGTTGTTCATCTAATATCTTAATTAGATGAACAACGTTGTTCATCTAATATCTTAATTACGCATGCAAATAATCTTCAAATACGAAGACCGAATTAATGCAATACACACTTCAGAGCAACAATTGTAAACTGCAATTTAAATTATAACTAATTACTATTGTGTTCAATTGAGATGCTATATGAACAACTCGAGCTCGTGTCCCACCGGGATATCCAAACACTCGAAAACAATTAACAAAAACACTCGCGCTTCGCGCTCGTGTTTTCATACATTGTTTTCTCGTGTTTGGATATCCCGGTGAAACACTCACTCTCGTTGTTCATATATAACTTAAAAAACTCATTAATAATTCATGAAGAAAACACAAAGGAAAATCACCACCGTGTCGTATCTTTATATGTGATAAAGATTCATCTTAATTTACATAAACTTTAGCTTTGATTTTCTCAGCTTAGACAACGTTATTTTTCAAAATTACTAAGCCAACGAACTAACCAAATGCTGGTCGTTTTTTAAGCCGTTTAAAACACTCGCAGACGTGTTTTATCAGATATAAAACACGAGGCGCATCTGATAAAACACTGCTGCTCGTGTTTTAAACATTACATATATAACAACAATTAAGACTACACAACTCGGCAATTCAATAACATAAATATTAAACAAATAGATTGCCACTACTAAAGCGAACTTAAAACTTTATTGACAAATTTTCGGCTGCATGTCACAGCCTTCCTCAGGTCAACTATAAAATAACCTAATAATTATTCTAATATATAGTATATTATAATATGGTAATTAAAATACTAAGAATAAAAACATACTAATACGTTAAAACGGAAGTTAAAACAAAAGTTAAGTTCAAC
Organism: Chrysogorgia sp. JL179-B06; assembly: GCA_035772405.1. Taxonomy (NCBI): domain Eukaryota; kingdom Metazoa; phylum Cnidaria; class Anthozoa; order Scleralcyonacea; family Chrysogorgiidae; genus Chrysogorgia; species Chrysogorgia sp. JL179-B06. The sequence goes on from JAYKKM010000180.1 coordinate 1,836,629, forward strand.
CCTTTTAAATTTGTTAATAATGTACCTATCCAAAAGTTCTCACAAAACATTAAATTGTTATGTTCTTGGTCGATCAAAGTGAACCTCAGATTCTTATGGCAAGCGTTATGTGTGTCTATAAAATGTGTTGCTATGCTGCAAGTTCTCTTATTATGTTTAGTATGAGAGTTATAGTTGGCAAGACACGTCTTAAAATTGGAGGTTGATCCAACACCCTGTAACCCGCAACTACACATTCAGCTAAGTAAACTTACAGCTGAACGAATTTATGTACAGGCATTTAAAAACTCTTTACAGCAATCACATCGTTTTTCTTCTTTTAATTCAGACGGATAGAGTACTGATCTAGATACCCAGTGTATGCGGGTTCTATTCCTAGCCGAAGAGCTTGAGGTTGCATTTTCCTCCATTGTTCCAGGTTGAGTCTTGAAAGATGTATATCCCAACATTTTAAAATTAACTTGCCTTACGTTAACTTATAATATGAAGATAATGGCAAGGAGGTTGTGATTCATATTTTACAGGTATCGTAAAAACTGTAGTACTTGGTCTACATGTAGGTATACATCTAGTTAAGGAGATACAACATAAAACATGCGTAAGCCAAAACAAACAACACATATATCCGGGCCCTTGAACTATAATCACACATGGTCACCAACAATGAATAGGGGGATACTAAGGAGAAACCATTTATACAACTAGATGTGTTCCTATACATGTACTTTTGTCAATGATTGTAGTATATAGTAGTCGTTTGAAAGTAGCGGTCCCAATCGCTGTTAGATTTAGATTATTTTTCGTTTATCTACACCGAGCTCAGAATGTGACGCAACGTCACAACTATCAGATATCCATGCAGTCTCGCAGCCACAACTGAACTGGCTCTTCTGGCTACCGTATAAATCTACAGGAAAACATCACAAAACAGATACACAACGTCACAACCAGCAACGTCACAACGCAATCTCGGACCGATACTGCTGTATAGCCATGCAATACCATCCACACGGAATACTGCCAAGCAAGCGCGCAATTTTGAATGCAGAGATAGGAAAACTATACGGCTCAGGGCTCGTAATCCTAACATCGAATACGTTCAGCCAATCAAAGCTGCATATTTACACCAAGTATTCAACAACATACATGTAATATCTACTTACAGACATCTTCTGTCCCTATAACTGAACTGGTAGCTACAAAATAAAACAGTAACATGTCAATTCCTTTACATTGATAATGTTTGTGTGGTAACATTTATTCATTAATAATTAATAATTTGTGTTTATTATTAATTAATAATTCGTGTAGTAACAGATATTTTCTATTATTATATAAGTATTAATAATAATCAATCTTTATTCAGGATGCCTACATCACTATACAGTGTATTTTCAGAAGGGTAGTAGTATTAGCAGTATTAGTACTAGTAGTATTAGTACTACTAGTAGTATTAGTAGTACTAGTAGTATTAGTAGTACTATTATTATTATTATTATTATTATTATTATTATTATTATTATTATTATTATTATTATTATTATTATTATTATTAGTAGTAGTAGTAGTAGGGGTAGTAGGGGTAGTAGGGGTGGTAGGGGTGGTAGGGGTAGTAGGGGTAGTAGTAGGGTAGTAGCAGCAGCAGTAGTAGTAGTAGTAGTAGTAAGTTAAGTCTTAAGTTAGTCCCGTCAACTTGTATTATTGTTTGAAATAAATAGTAGTAGTAGTAGTAGTAGTAGTAGTAGTAGTAGTAGTAGTAGTAGTAGTAGTAGTATTAGTAGTAGTAGTAGTAGTAGTAGTAGTAGTAGTAGTAGTAGTAGTAGTAGTAGTAGTAGTAGTAGTAAAGTATCAACCCTTGCAACAGTTTTTCTCCAACCAAGGCCTTCAGTGTGATGTTTTCGGTTTTGTAATTGGTTCCCTTGGTGCTTGGCATCCCAGTAATGAATCTGTCCTCCGTAAACTTGAAATGTCAAGATCCTACAAGTCGCTATTCAGGAAATTATGCTGTACTGACATTATTCAAGGCTCCAGTGACATTTACCGCCAGCATCTTGGTATTCCCGATGTTGTTAATATTCCTGATCTTACTCATGTTCCACAGCCGACCGATGTGCTTGTGGACTAATTGACTTTATTAATTGAACTACTTACAAACTATTATTGATCATTTTATAACCCTCTGGATATTTTATCAACACTATATAGTTAAGCATTTTCTTGTATATTATATCTTGCCATAAGTTAAGTCTTAAGTTAGTCCCGTCAACTTGTATTATTGTTTGAAATAAATAGTAGTAGTAGGAGTAGTAATAGTGATAATACTAGTAGTAGTATAACGCTATTACCCAGCGAAGGTTACAATGATATACTGCTTGATATACTGCGCATGTGGCAGTCACTATATAGTAATGGTTATGATACTTACTAGGTGAAGTTGTAACTGGCGGTTCCGTGGCGTTAACTGGATAACAAAAGAAAATTAAATAATTAAAATAAATGAAAAGCACCACCGTAAAGAACAAAGTTGGTAAAACACGTTCTCAACTCACGAGATCTACAGTCATATCGAGTGGTTACCTTTTTTTATATCCGTACACCGCAATTCACAACCATCTGAACAACATTTCATATCACCAACACACTGGTAATCCAAATAGCATTCATCTTGCAGTTCCCAGAAGTTAGGACAGTTTTCTCCAACGGCGTTATTAGGACATTCACCAGGTTTGCAATACTGTTTTATATCGTTTGGTTTTGCAGGTGTTTCCCCTACAAAGCAAAAACGGCAAAAATCGTAAACTTTATCCTAAAACTACAAATACGTGTACGCAACAACCCCTCGCCAGTTTCCTGTTTGACGTTTATAAGTACAGTAGCAGTTGTTTATTTCTCGTGAATAGATAATACCAAATTCATTTGCAACTCTATGTAGAATTTGGGTGAAGTTCGAAAAGACATGACAACATATTCCAATTTAAAACTTTATAGTTTTTAAAATGCTTTGTCCTTGTTTTCTTAGTTAGAATTCTTTAAAAAAGAAAAATAATGGAAAATAAAATAAAACTATTTGTTAACAGAATAGTCTTACCTGGGGCATCGAACTCGAGCTACAGCGCGGCAGGCGATCGACTTGACCACTGTCTTTAATTTGTTGTTTCTTAACAACTTAAAAGGGATATGGCAATATAAATTTACTTTGTCTCATTTGAACTAAGAACTCGTGAAATGGTATAACAAGACCTTTTACAATTTTCCCTTATCTTTTTTGGTTTTCGAAATAATTTGACGAAAGACAGCGTGCTGTCCGCCATCTTGGAATTATTTTCGATAAGCATGTGACGTCATAAGCAGGGTAAAGTGAAATTTTTATCTTGCCAACCTTACGACATTATGAGCCAGAAACTCGATTATGTTGCACTATTTCCATTTTCAATTGGCCCACAACATTTTAAAAACCCTTTCGCGGAAATTCGGTCACCTATGGAGTAGTTTCATCAGGTTTACCCTGCTTGCGACGTCACCAATTTCCTAGTTAATTAGGTCAGATATTACAACAAGATGGCGGTCTTTTGTCATAATTATCTGAAATATTTCAAAAACCAAGAAAGATACAGAAAAATTGTAAAAGGTCTTCTTATACCATTTTACGAGTTCTTTCAAATGAGACAAGGTTAATTTATATTGCCATATCCCTTTAAGACATTTTTTAGCCGGATAGTTTATTCAAAGCAAAATATTACTAAAGCAAGATTGAACTGTAGACAGTACATAACAAAGATTCAAATCAGAAACGAACTGAAGGAAAACGAAACTAATATGGCGTTTCAGGAAGAAGCTTGTTACTAACTTACATATATTAAATTGTAAATACAAATAGACCGAAACAAAACTGTCATTATTTTGTGCCAGTGAATGTGTTAACAATCATTCTGTGAATACTGTTTGCTTTGGCTAGGTCCAATCAACCCTGATCCTCGGGAATTAAATCTCACTATTTCCCTCGGTAGCAGTCATTAAATGTTTAATGTGCTGTACACATATATGCCCAACCTCGTACCCAGGGTCTCATCTCCGCTACGAGGTTGATATATGCCGTGGTCTTTACTCATTTCGCGCGTGTTCTTTCAACTTCCCAAGGCACTGGAACGAGTTTTCTATTTTGTTTATAAAATAGACTGGATAATAGAAATAATCGCAATTGAAATTTTTTTCAAAGGGAACTGTAGTCAAAAAATATATATTTAAATCAAGGAGCTTCAAGTATTATGTTTAGAAATGTTAATAATTTGACGATATCTACATAGTTATGCTTCTGGACGCCGCCATTTTAGAGTTTGCTTCACGGCTCAAAGTTGATGTACAGCGGGTCTTTTCAATTTTTACATCGCTGAGTGCAAACCACTAATCTCTAAATAAAGACTGGATCGAGCAACTATTATTTGGATGCTGAGAAAAAATGAAGTCGGGAACATTTCGCGGCGGCCATACATAGTTTTACTGCAGGTGACAGAGACCTGCCTCGTACCCAGGCGTCTCAATCCTCGGCAAGGCGGAGGAGCGGCAAGGCGGATGAGCGGCAAGGCGGAGGAGCGGGGCGAGCGAGGCGCGAAGGGGTTGCTGGGAAGGCGGAGAGAGAAAATTGAGACGCCTGGCAGATCCTGTTCGGTTTCTTGCAAGAAAGTTCGGTTTCTTGCAAGTCGTTCTATTTGACCGCTGTTTTTTCAAATTTCGCTATTTTTTCGACCCAGTTTTAATAAATAACACTTGATCCTTTGTCTGAGTCTTTATTCGTGGTCATTGCAATGATCGGATACCTTTGACACTTGATGAATTCAAGATGTCTACAACTTCAAGATGTAAAAAAAGCTGTGAAAAAGCTAAGTTTGCAAGGTATGTAAATAATGCTATTGTTTGGTTATCAGCATTATATGTATTATAGACTCTCGATTCATTCTGTTTATTTCTGTTAAAAAAACACAACAAAACGTCCTCGACGCTCAGGAAGACTTCGTGCGTGTAACTTTCGTCGATCGTTTGCGCCTAATACTCGCATATGATGGTCAACTCCGCTCTCCGCTAAATTGTAGAATACCCGTCCACTTTCGCTATTTGTATCTGTTGACAGTTAGTAAAAGAGTCAAATTACGGAAAGTTCATCATATACAATTGCTTCGTTCTATTTTAAAATTTAATTTTGATAACTATCAACAACGACAACAAGTACACACAATAGCAACCTGGTTTGTATTTCTGCCTTTAAACGCGGTTTCAAAAGTGGATGGGTATTCTAAAATTGCTCCCAAGTGAACAGGTCTTCTGGACTTTCCGGTTTGCCAAATCAGGCCAAATCGAACATCACTTTTGTAATATTTGCTGAATTGAACGACTTATCTGGCGGTCATATTTCAAATCGTACAAACGAACGGGAATACCATTCTAATATTAAAACAACATATATACGGAAATCATGTGGGATCCGATGTCACAGTTGTCAAAGAACATTGAGTTTATAGTATCTCCTTGAATTAAGACGCTGTCGTTTGTTGCGCCGTGTTCCTCTCGATAACAATCTAAACCATGTATCAAGGCGATCATATGGTCCATTATATTTATAGCCTTCTAATATTAAAATAACATTAACGGTAATCATATGGCGCATTTATAATGTCAAAATTCAATATGACCATTTGAACGCCATACAATCTAATTCGAACAACATTTACTCGAAACGAGCAAGCCAAATCGAGCTTCACGTTTGTAATATTTCTGAATTGAACGACTTATCTGGCGGTCCGCAAGCAGTCATATTTCAAATCGAACAAACGAATGGGGATACCCTTCTAATATTAAAATAACATACGGAAATCATGCATGCGGGATCACCGGGATGTCACCGTTGTCAAAAACACCTTGAATTAAGACGCTGTAATATATTATTAGCTTTATTTATTTTCATAATTCGTTACTGCGTAATTTTTAACGAGCGAAGAAGAACCTCTGACGGGTACGTAATTTTATGTTTATAAACTAATCTTTATTCACCATTTGTTGGTTCACATGCGTCGAACGCACTTACATAATCTTTGATTACTCCTAGTATTTAAATTCATTTTAGGATTACGGTGTGGATTATGGTTAGGGTTTAGATGACAAATTATTTTTTCCTAGTATTCGATGGTAGAAACATCAAACACCAGTAGACTGGTCAGCGCACTAGCTGGTACGGCACCCACTAATTAAACAGTTGTGGCTATTAGAAATAGGAAATTTAAGTTATAGGAAATTTAAATTCTCATTCTTAATGATTGGGCCCAAGCATTAAGGATGATAATTTAAATTTCCTATTGCTCGTTAAGTGAAAACACAGAGATCCCTGCGGAGGAGAAAAGGTCCAGCTTAGACACCATTCTTCTCATGCGCCGAACCTAATACAAATAGGTGATCGCTAGAAAGTATACATTAAAATAAGGTTACCGCGGAAAGACTGAAAACTAGTTGCTCCAGGATTAGTACGAAGGTTAGTTTTGAAGAAGGGTTTGATTTTGGGTTAGAATTTTTTTCAAACCTTTATACTAAACCTCGCCCTAATATTAACCCTCATACCTTCCTACTAACCCTCGAATAACTAGTTTGCAGTCTTCTGCGGAAACCTTATTTTGAAGTAAACTTTCTAGCGATCACCATGAATATAAATAGGTACGGCGTTAGCCTGCGTGCAGACTCCACCTGATATGTGGAGTCTGCACGCAGGCTAGTACGGCGTTGGAACGGCTGTTGATTGAGACGTATAATTTAATTTAGACGCATAATTTAATTCCGCCGCACCGAGTAGCGAGTAACTATATTTTAATTCAAGAAAAGTACTTCGTTGTTGCGCGCGTAAACTGCAAGATGGCGGGTCGAACAATTATAACTCTTGCGGAAAACTAAAAGTGTTATCCAGCGTAATAGACAACACATACACTCTTTTTTTTATAAGAATATATTTTATAAGAATATCGAGGCTGAAATTGGCGAAATTTTAAGAATATTTTAAGAATATACCCAAGGCTGAGATTTTGTTAAGAACATATTTTTGCGTGTTGAAAATAAAATACAATAAAATCACATGTTTTTCTAAAAATGAACTTTATTTTACCTTTGAAAAGTATGGTAAATTCTTTCCTTTTTCTAACAAAACCCGCTATCAGCTAACAAAACGATAAAAACTAACTCCTGGTCACATCCGTTTTAAATTAACTGAAATACTATACTCTTTAATCTAAGAATATTCACAAGAATATTTTCAGTCTAAAATCGGCACGAAAAACACTATTCTTTTAAAAAAAGAGTTATACAAGACGTATGATGCTGAGCTTTAGTATTTTATTGTTATCGCGGTCAAGTTGTTCCAGTTCATCAACGTCTGTATCGTCGTTTTGAACGCAACAATGGCTGGTGGAATTTGGTTCGGAACATGAAAAGAGTGGCGTCTAAATTGGAGTCGTTTCTGTGTCAGCCTCTGTGTGTCGCACCTAATCAAACTTGTCGAACTTAATTGATTTAATTAGACACCGCTCCATTTTCGTTTTTAATGCATGTACGAGGGGGGTAGGAGGGGGCCCCGAGGGTTGTATCTGGCTGAAAGCCGACGTTCGAGTTTTTTAAACGTATTACAACACGATTGAAGAGGTTTTGTTTAGAATTCCCACAAGGAAGTTGTTTAAAGGAAAATTATCAATATTTGCAATATTTGCATTATTTGCGTGTTTGTGAAGTATATACAAATAATAATCTGTTCTGGAGTTAATTACTTCTTCTTGATACCGAGTAAGATTAGCTTTTTGACTGTGTTGTGCGGAGATGGGTGATGGTAACACAAGATAATTATTCGCAGGAAATTACAAACGATGAGCCGAGTGGTGCAAAAAGGTTATGTCAGTCGAAGAAGGAAGATTTGGAAAATGCAGAAGAAGTTCGGAAAACATGGTCGTGGGTCAAACATGGTATTTCAAAATTGTATCCTTGCATGTCAACAGGTTTAGTTAATTTTCGCGGGACAATAAGTTTTGTGCTTTATATATTGTGTTAGCAATTTGCTGTGGATATAATTGCAGTTGATAAAAGCAAACTGTATTATTATATGTATGCAATTGTGAAGTTGTGATTTGTTATGATTTTTTATCTCGTTTGTTGGTTTAATAACTAGTATTTTATATATTGTCCTGGGTAATTATATATATATATATATGTAGTATTTAAAACACGAGAAGGAGCGTTTTATCATATTTAAAATGCGAGCGCGCAGCGCGAGCATTTTAGATATGATAAAACGCGAGTTCGAGTGTTTTAAATAGCTTCAAAAACAATTGATTGTAATCACTAGGGAGTGTACTGGTTTTTATTTTCTATTAGAGGTAAATTGGGTTGATGTATGAAATGCAAATTAGCAGGAATTTTATATAAAGTTCGTAGAGACTTTATATAATTTTCATGCTGATTAGTATTCATGGATTTTATCAGGTATAAAAGCCTTGCGCGTGACTAAATACGGAAATGTGATTGGACAATTTGGTTAATGAATATTAATGAGTTTTTGAAATATATATAATATAGTCCCGGGCATTGTATACGGCGAGCAATGTAAATCAGCTAACTAACCCCAATTTTTTCTCCCGGGACAATCAAAAGCCGCCGCCAGCTTGACGATTTCTTCGCTGCAGGATAAAGAACAAAGAAAATCGACTCAATCGTGCTGTAAGTAAGGGGGTGTTTATATGGAGGAGGGTTAGCCCTCTTGGTAGCCCTATTTACCGAGATCCCCGCCTCTCAGTAAAACCATATGTAAAATTTGTTTTCGTTTATATGAGAGGGCCAGCCCTCCTAGGCGAGATCTCGCTTTGACTACAAGTTCTGTTTGTTCATACGTAGGTTTTAAATAGAAAACTTGTGCGGGAAAATGGGATTCAGCGGGTTACGTGGGAAAATCCATGTTGTCAACTAGTCAGCCCTCCTACAAGGCTAGACTAGGAGTAATCAAAGAGTATGTCAGTGCGTTCGACGCATGTGGACCAGCAAATGGTGAACAAACATATAATTATGCTGCAACGAATTATGAAAATAAATAAAGCTAACAAATATTACAGCGTCTTAATTGAAGGAGACACTGTAACCTCAATGTTTTTGACAACGATTACATCCCGCATGATTTCCGTATGTTATTAGAAGAGTATATTTCCCGTGACATCCCGTATTCCCGTTCGTTAGTTCGATTTGAAATATGACCGCTCGACCGCTAGATAAGTCAGCAAATATTACAAACGTGAGGTTCGATTTGGCAAAAGTGTCGCTTGAATGGAAAATTTATAACTTCGCGGGCTTGCTCGTTTCGAGTAAATGTTGTTCGAATTAGATGTATGGTGTTCAAATGGTCATATTGAATTTTGACATTATAAACGCGCAATATGATTACCGCATGTTATTTTAATACTAGGAGTAATCAAAGATTATGTAAGTGCGTTCGACGCATGTGGACCAGTAAATGGTGAACGAAGATTGGTAATTATGCTGTAACGAATTATGAAAATAAGTAAAGCTAATAAATATATAACAGCGTCTTAATTGAAGGAGACACTGTAAATCTATTTATTTGATCCTCCATGCTATAGAAAATTTCTAGCATCATTCTGCTGGCATGCCTAATCCTGAACACTTCTACAGGCAACCTCGTATCCACTGCTCCTGTGTCAGTCCCGAGGCAGCATTTCACTTCAGATAAGAACTCCTAGTACGAATTTATTCAAAAAGGGTAAAGTTTTTATCTTGATTTCTTTTAGCTGTAAAACACTGGCGAAGTGAAATCCATCCCTTTCACTAGGGTCAGCCCTACCAAAAGTACTAGCCCTCCTTCATGTAAACATCCCCTAAGGAGGATGCGTAGCGTCCGAGGGCTGTATATCGCATACATTCCGACATTCGGGGGATTTATCTGATTTATTTCATGATTGAGGAGGTTTTCAAACAAAGTTTTGTCTATTTTTTCCACCGTGAACAAAGATTTTCCTAGTGTTTTTCTTCATTTCTTATCTAATTAGTATTCATAGGGCTGTATGCTATGTATAGCCCGCGGTAGGTACATCAAAGAAAACCGACTCAATCATGAAATAAGACACATTAGTATAAATTGACAAGTTTCTATCACAAATGGCTATCGCATGAGTTAGTATCCGCTGATAGAAACCTCTGGGTTAAAAGTCGCATGATTTCGAAAGAATATTTGCTTTATTTCATGAAAAATGTGAAATAAAAGTTATTTCTTGGGTTAGAAACTTGTAAATTTATACTCAAACAATTAGACAACTCGCCCTTGTTTTCTATGAGCGGTAATCAACTCGTTGATTACTATCTGCTCATAGAAAACGCGGTCTCGTTGTCTAATTGTTATATATAGTTAAAAGGCTCTCATAAACTGAAAATCTATTCAGATTGGTAAACTCTACACTATAAAAGCTTCAAACAGTAAGTAGAGGAGAGGTTGTTGTGTACACGTATTTCAAGTTTAAATATTATAAAATAATATTATAAAATTTATATTATAAAATAATACAAAATTTAAACTTAAAATTCTCACCTGATGAAGGAGCCATGCACTTCAACTCACATCCATCAGAGCAACATTTTTGTTTACCAGAACATTCAAAATCACTAAAACATTCATCGTGTATGTCAAACGGTTGTGGGCATGTTCTTCCAGCTTGAAATACTGGACATCTCCCAGGCTTGCAGTTTTTGTCTGCGCCGGACAAGGCAGTTGAAAGAAAGAGAAAAGCGATTAGGTTACATGGTAATAAAGAAATACCTGTGATCCAAACACGCGGGAAGTTACGAGACTGGAAAAAAGCGTAAAAAAGTCGAGCAACTTCCCAAGTGTTTGGATCACAGTATCCAAACACGGAAAAACCATTAGGTATTTGTTTACAAGAGAACGAGCAGCAAAACGCAAGGAAATTTTTGGCGAGAAATTTGGAAATTTCCGTGTTTGGATGGCTTGATCCAAACACGTGTATTGACCAATCAGAGCCTGTGTAGCATACATGTTATTTTATAATATAAATTACTATTCACGAGTAAGCATGACACAAGGAAACTAAACTACCCAATGACTGTACAGGCTATGTCTGATGTTATAAAACAAGTAAAACTGTATGAATACTCTAAAAGTTGGTGTACAGTCGAAATAGTGTGTAGGAGGTGTAACGTTTCGAGCGAAGGCCCTTGGTCAAAGAGAGAAAAGTTACGTGGTCTTTACGTTTCATGTGGTTTTTAAATCAATTTTTAGGGTGTCACACCTAGGCTGATGCGATATTTCGATAAATATCGATATACGATTTTTCGCATATCGAAATAATCGAAAGTTTCAACTTGACAACTTCATCTCTCTTTTTCGACAATTAGTTTCGGTAAAGTTGAGAAAACACGTGTAAACAAGTGATGAAAACAAGTGATGAAAACAAGTGATGAAAGCGTATCGGTTTAAAAGCGAATAGCGTCAATTAATAGAATAGAATCAATTAATAGATACAATGAAAGTATTGGTTCGTAGTTTTGGAAAAAGTTTTAGTATAACTTTTTTTAGAATTAGTGTTTTTAGTCCTTATTTATATTATTTATAAACATGTAAACACATAATAATTTCGCTGTCATTTAAATGTGAATAATAAACCATTACCATTACCATTACCATAGCGTGGTTGTAAACACAATAAGTGTGATTCATAACTATAATTTTAGCAATACCACCCACCATTGGGATTAACACAAGCGGCGGTTGAGCGCTTGAAAACAATAACTGATGAGTCAGTCCATGTAAATGATTTTCCTCTCCTTTCGCAGTATGTCCGACGATATCTGGCGATTCCAGCAGACAGCGCTCCGACTGAAAGACTATTCAGCAAAGCCGGACAAATAGTAACGGCAAAGCGAGTCCAGCTTAAGCCGAACAAGTTAGGGTTTCTTGCCGAAAATTTATGAACAAACGTGCGAAATCGTTTATGCTTTAAGCTTGTAAATAAATCTTTTAACGTTAATAAATTGTTGTAAATAAATCTTTTAACGTTTTCACTATTTTGCGACTTTGTGTTTTTTACACGCGCGTATGCCGCATCACAAACAGCAACTAAATTAAGTTTTCTAATTTGCATAATTCGATATAGTCGATATTATCGATATTTTTTTCGATATCGATATTCGATATTTTTTCAATATCGCATCAGCCTAGTCACACCCCACACACAACCTGGTTTGACGTGCTGTTCAAGCTTTGTTCAAGCTTTGAAAGTTATACTCTGCGCAAAAATGGCCGCCAGTTTAATAATCTTTTACGTACATTTAAGCCTACAAGTTTCGTTCTTATGTTCATAATTCAACTAGAATGAGGATTGTTGGGCTGTTAAATGCACATAAAATAATATTAAATTGGCGGCCATTTTTACATCTATCATGGTCTATAATATCATATCAAAATCATCGTATGACATTACCAAACGAAAGAGTTTTGCCCACATATACCACATACACATTGTCTTGATGGATTCCGAAATCTGTGAAATTCTATATCAGATTTGTTATCTTGGGAGGCGCAAAACATGGCAACGGAAATCGAACACCCCCCGCCAATTTTGCAAACTCATTCACATTTATTTCATTTCTCTAAATGGTTGTACAAACATTACCCTGGGTGGAAGCACTAATCTCTAAAAAAAGACTGGATAGAGCAACTACAGTTTGGATGCTGCGACAAATAATGCCGGTAATATTTCGCGGCGGTCATCTTGAAGGGACCATGCTATATAGTTTCAGGCGACAGATCGTTTAAGATGCTGAAAGTGAAACGAATCAGTTATCCAACGAAAGAGTTTTGCCCACATATACCACATACACATTGTCTTGATCGATTCCGAAATCTGTGAAATTCTATATCAAATTTGTTATCTTGGGAGGCGCAAAACATGGCAACGGAAATCGAACACCCCCCGCCAATTTTGCAAACTCATTCACATTTATTTCATTTCTCTAAATGGTTGTACAAACATTACCCTGGGTGCCAGCACTAATCTCTAAAAAAGACTGGATAGAGCAACTACAGTTTGGATGCTGCGACAAATAAAGCCGGTAATATTTCGCGGCGGTCATCTTGAAGGGACCATGCTATATAGTTTCAGGCGACACGCGCTAAAAGATCAGAGACAGATAGTCTCTGTCGCCTATAGTAAAACTATATAACGTGCTCCCAAAAAGATGGCCGCTACGAGCTACTTCCAGCTAAATTTTCTAAACAATAGTTGCTCGATCCAGTCTTTATTTAGAGATCAGTGGTTTAGGGGTTTACGTTAGGGTTATTTAGGGTTTAGGATTAGGGTTATTTGGGGTTTAGTACCTCACGTCCCAGTAATGTATTTGCTAGTCAGGACAATGTATTTGCTGTTCCTTAATCCTTATATGGAATACACATATGCAATACTATAAGTATACTATAGTCAAATATATGTATATGAAAATTTGACTGCCCCAACCGGGAATCGAACCCGAGGTCTCCGAATCAACGCATCGGCGCTCTAACCATGCACTGAGCTATTGAGACACGGTCAGAACAGTGAAACATCATATACATATTTATACATCGCCCCGACTCTCAAATCTCTGCAGGAAAACATCTCATCTTCGACGAAGTAGAGCGAAGCCTCTCGCAGGACTTCCTCAAGTAGCGAGCTTATGAAGATGAGAAGATGAGATGTCTTCCTGTAGAGATTTGAGAGTCGGGGCGATGTATAAATATGTATATGATGTTTGACTGTTCTGACCGTATCTCAATAGCTCAGAGGTTAGAGCGCCGATGCGTTGATTCGGAGACCTCGGGTTCGATTCCCGGTTATATATAAGTATATTATATAAGTACATGTATACTATTAAGTATACTATAGAAATACGTCGGCAAAGAGCAAATGATGATGTTCGTGTATGAAATATGAATATGAAAGGCCCGTTAACACAGGCGATTTTTGCTGCGATTTTTCTGACCCTGACGCAATCCATGCGATATAATGGATGATGACTCACTAAAGTATTGAACATCGTAGATCTGCACAAATTGGGCTGCTACTTCGTGTACCGGACACAAAATATTACATCATTGAACAGAAATATTTAGTTATAGAAATAGTTATAGAAATAGTTAGTATTCCTTTATTTCAGAGTTTTTATTTGGGTTATGGTTAGGGTTTTTGTTCTTGTAAAGCTTCTGAATCCCGAGAAAATAACCTTGATGTATCTATCTCAAACTCATTAATAATTCATGAGCAGAAAACAAAGGAAATCAGCACCGAGACGGTGGTTTGGATATCGGAGGAAGAAATTACATAAATTAAGCCAACTTTCACCTAGATTTTGTCTTAAAATACTGATTTGTTTGAGATGTAATATGAAACACTCGGAAGAGTGATTCATCAGGATATCCAAACACCTCGACGTACATGACGTAGTGTGTGTCCATTGTGTGTGCGGTACACCAAGAAGATTTCCACAAATGGTTCGATGCATTCGTAAGACAATCCATTCGATCGCATGTGAATTGAAGTTTGTAACATAATTTTAAATACCGTGATTAACCTTGTCCTACCATCTGAGTTGCATGGGCTCAATGGTTAGAGCGTCTGGCTAGCATTCAAAAGGTTTTGGGCGTGACTATGAGCCCTGTCTGGAGCTCAGAGTTTTTCTGAATATTGACAACTTAACACAGCTTACATCTTTAAATCCATTGATGTCAAACCAGGTCGTATTAGAACTAATACGACCTGATTTGGTTTGACTTCAGTAGAGGTTGTATTAGTGAAAATGAATTTTAATTAGTAATGCTCTGTTGTGTTATGATACTTACCAGATGAAGTCGTGATTGTCGGTTCCGTTGAAACGTTAACTGGATAACAAAAGAAAATTAGATAATTAAAACCATTTATTTTTTAAGCACCGTCAGGGCAGGGGCGTACGCAGGGGGTACAATAACAACAAATATTTATACATTACAAGTCAGAAAGACAGAACTGTAATAATAAATAGACCATGAGGTCATCATCATGTGCATGGAGGGGAATTTTTACATTCCTGTAAAAACCTCGAGTTTTTGTAAAACAAACAATTCAAATTAAAAGCGTTTTCAGACTTGTCGAGAAGTCCGCTTGTTGTTGCTCCCTGAACCCTCTCCCGACCCTGAAATAATTTCATGAGAGGTAAAACGACCTCCGTTTGAAAAATCCTACGTACGCCCTTGACCACGGGTAAGTAATATATCGTAATGCTTGTTTTTGTGTATTTAACAATAGCGAAGCGCGATAATGAAGGCTAGTTTCCACTCAGGAAAATCGTCCGCAGGACCGGAACGGACAGGGAAGTTTTCTTTGTTTTGTGAGCTATCGGTTGTAACTAACGACTTTAACACAAAGGAAACTTTCCTGTCCGTTCCGGACCTGCGGAAGATTTTCCTGAGTGGAAACTAGCCTTGAGTTTGCGATAAATTCTTGCATTCCAAACAATAGAAAGAGTCGTTAGGAATCCCTTGAGAGTCTATAAATATATATATATATATATTTCAGTACCGAGTGTGGAAACTTGGATTAGACAGACGATACGTGGACGATCGTCAAGCAAGTACATCATCAAGCTCAAATTTATCGCGAAAGTAACCCAAAGGGGACCCCGCAAAACTGAACCAAACCCTAACATAAGTAACCTAACACAGCACAATACATCATAAAGAGCCCCTTAAACCCATCCAGTCATGGCCCCGCAAACCCTAAATGCACCCCTCCTGCATCTGTACAGTACTGCTCAGAAATAACCTAACGAAAACCGCGGCAGTCGAACCTTAGGTCGATCTCCGGTCGAACCTAACTGAGGTCGCTCTTCGGTCGAACCTTAGATCGACCGTCGGTTCGACCGCAACCGCACTTTAACTTTCACACGATCGGAAATACGATTAAGTTATCGGATATATTGGTTGATCTCCGAAGTTTGGCGTCTTTTCAGTTGACCTTTGCTCGTAAACTCGTGTGTGTTATGTGTTACGGAAAAGTTTGCGCAAGCAAGGAGTCTTGATCCGGAGTAAATATTACAAAAACGACAGATATACTCCGAGAAGAAGAAATAAACACATCCAGTTCTGCCATTAGCCTATTCCTTTCTCGGTTCCGCCGAAGTGGTAATTTACAGGATGCGTCGCGTAGTGGAAGAAAACTATTTTTTAACGAAAACTAGTTAAAATACATCGATGATAAAATGACAGAAAACGATGAGTTGACGTCTGCCGAATTGAAAAATAAACTGATGTAGTTGAGAAATAAACTGTTGAAAAATAAACAGGTATAAATAGAGTGATGTAAGTCAAACATGGAGAGCTATTTTGCTTTTGGTGGCTTCTACACTTTTAAACTCCTAACCGCTTTCCCGGTCGGAAAAAGTCGGAACCCGAAGTATTGAATTATGCAGTTTTTAATCTTTAATAAAATCTTTAATAAAATCTTTGCCAACCAATATACACAATAAACAATTACATTACACAAAATTACTAACAAAATAAAACACAAAATATAAACAAACCCAAAAAAAAACAAAAAAAAAACGGCTTGCTGTATAGTGGTAGGGGGAGCCACTCTCCTACAGTAATAAATAAAATAATATATAAAATAAAAAAATATATCTAATTCAGTGGTTTTTAGATAAATAGTTCCAACGAGATCTTTTGAAGGAAGCCAAACTAGGTGATGTTATAACCTCGATAGGTAAAGAATTCCACTGATTAATGTATCTATTAAAAAATGAGTACTTGAAGTAATTGGTGCGTAGGCCTCAGTTTAAACCCATGGTTGCTGCGTAGTGCAATCAACCTCACTGTAACCAAATATGATCTTGCACATCTGAACAAGACTTAGATAGTCTCGCCTTAACTCAAGAGTTGACCACTTAATTTCATCAAGTCTCTCTGTGTATAGGACTTGTCAGGTCCACAAACTAAACGGGTAGCTCTTCTCTGGACTGACTCGATTGCTTTGACGTGTTTGGCAAGATGAGGAGACCAGACCGGGCAGGCATACTCAAGAATTGGTCTCACAAGAGTCTTGAATGCGGTGGTAATAGCCACAGGATTCTTTGAGCCAAAGGTCCTTCGCACCAGGCCCAGTACTTTATTTGCCTTAGCGCAGATGTTATTTATATGGCAGTCCCATGCACGACAAAGATGACTCAATCCAAACCCCCAAATGTTTGTGCTGATCTACTTTTGGTAGAACGGTATCCTCTAGCGAATACTCATGTCATTTGAGATTCACCTTTCTGGTAACAAGCGGTTATGTGTATTTAATCCTATTCACCGACACTGAGGTGAATAATTGTTTTAGTATAAATACACAACATGATCTTTTTGGAACAGCATTTTCACAAATCGACTGGCAGCCATTTTGCCTAAACGCTGTCGTGAAATAATCCGAAGTACCTTGACCAATCATCGTGTGCGATTTTCTATTTATACTAACTGCGAATAATGTTGTGCTGCACACCGTGAAAAATGTTGTTCAACGATGATGACAGTGTCAATGTTGTTAGAGCATTGTTCAGCCATCAATACTGTTATCTCTTGTTAACAAGGTTCAGCAACAATGATAACAACAGCAAACATGTTTGTTCTATAAATATTGTTTTTCCTGTTTCAACAACTGTGAACAACCATTTTTGGTCATCAATGCTTAACAACATTGTTGAAACAATGCTGAACAACATTGTTTGTTCAACAGTATTGTTCAGCCATAATAACCGCGTTGTTACAATATTGTTCAGCCAACATGCTGTTGTAACAACTTTTAGCTGTGTAGACGAGTGTGAAGGCCGTATTCGAACTGTTGACACGCGCGTGGAGCTCGCGCGAAGTGGTTAGAACGGGAACGAGCCAGACGTAACTACACCTGTACTAACATGGGGAAAACACAAGAGAAACCCTATATGTGATAAAGATGCGCTTGCTGTTCTCAATACATTTCTGTTTTTTTAAATAACTAGGCCCGTTTCAAACGTCTAACTTTCCTAGTTTAAGTTTCAAAAAACCTTTGTTCAAGAATCAAGGTTATTGCCATTAGACCGTTGCCGAGAGCCTAATCATGAGTTTTTGTATATAGAGAAGAATTGGGTATATTACAAGTAATATTTGGCATTTCACTCGATTAAACTGCATGTTCTAATTTTCAGTGTTGGAATATATATATATATATATATATATATATATATATATATATATATATATATATATATATATATATATATATATTGAAAGGATTTATGGTGAAGGAAAATTTCGAGTGTTGGAATACATACATTTTAAGACCAAACCGGGACCAGTTGCGAAAAATGCAACTTAGCGGCCTTCCGGTAGGAATTCAACATGTAGTTTGATCGAGTGAAATGCCAAATATTACCTATATATATATATATATATATATATATATATATATATATATATATATATATATATATATATATATATATATATATATATATATATATATATATATATATATATATACTTAAGGCCTTCCGGCTGGGAATTGAACCAGCGACTCTGCGATGCTAGTGCAGTGCTTGACCACTGAGCTACGGAAGCCGTTGCCGAGAGCCTAGTCACGAGTTCTGTATATATGGTGGTGGTAATGCCGTATATATATATATATATATATATATACGCATTTAAAACTGAAACTATGTCGAGCGTCCATACGTCCGTATGGACCGCTCGTTAGCGAATCAGAAAGCTGAATTTGGTAGGATACGGACCGGAAAATAAATACATTTTAAGACCTAACCGGGACCAGTTGCGAAAAAGCAACATCAAGGCGCGATGCTAGTTATGTTAGGCTTTAGACGTTATATGTATATATATATATATATATATATATATATATATATATATATATATATATATATATATATATATATATATATATATATATATATATATATATATATATATATATATATATATATATATATATATATATATATATATATATATATATATAGTATATATATATATATATATATATATATATATATATATATATATATATATATATATATATATATATATATATATATATATATATATATATTGAAAGGATTTATGGTGAAGGAAAATTTCGAGTGTTGGAATACATACATTTTAAGACCAAACCGGGACCAGTTGCGAAAAATGCAACTTTAAGGCCTTCCGGCTGGGAAATGAATGGTCCCGGTTTGGTCTTAAAATGTATGTATTCCAACACTCGAAATTTTCCTTCACCATAAGTCCTTTCAACATGTAGTTTGATCGAGTGAAATGCCAAATATTACCTTAGTATATATATATATATATATATATATATATATATATATATATATATATATATATATATATATATATATATATATATATATATATATATATATATATATATATATATATATATATATAAATATATATGTATATATATATATATATATTTTATTGATATATGAGAGGATTTAATATTGTCAAATACATATATGGAAAAAGTGACTGCCCCAACTGGGAATCGAACCCTGGTCTCCGAATCAACGTTTCGGCGCTCTGACCTTTGAGCTAATGAGACACGGTCAGAACAGTCAGTGATTTTTCCATATACATATTAAATTCGCCGCTTTCACTTAACACCAACAGGCAGACATCGCATCTAACAATAATGTGCAGAAAGGCCTCTCGAGCGCACTTCCCAAAGTAGCGAAGCGATACACAACTTCTTGTATACAGAGGGCTTTAATAATAATTAATTGATATATGAGAGGATTTAATATTGTCAAATACATATATGGAATATGAATATTGTCAAATACATAATATGTATATGGAAAATCACTGACTGTTCTGACCGTGTCTCATTAGCTCGAAGGTCAGAGCGCCGAAACGTTGATTCGGAGACCAGGGTTCGATTCCCGGTTGGGGCAGTCACTTTTTCCATATATGTATTTGACAATATTAAATCCTCTCAATATCAATTAATTATTATTAAAGCCCTCTGTATACAAGAAGTTGTGTATCGCTTCGCTACTTTGGGAAGTGCGCTCGAGAGGCCTTTCTCCACATTATGGTTAGATGCGATGTCTGCCTGTTGGTGTTAAGTGAAAGCGGCGAATTTAATATGTATATGGAAAAATCGCTGACTGTTCTGACCGTGTCTCATTAGCTCAAAGGTCAGAGCGCCGAAACGTTGATTCGGAGACCAGGTTCGATTCCCGGTTGGGGCAGTCACTTTTTCCATATATGTATTTGACAATATATATATATATATATCGCGCGCGCGTTGCTCTCATTCTCTATCTGACCTGAAGAATGGCAGATCGTCCGAAACGTTGTCTTTATCCTAGCTATCCCGTTTACAACGTCCCCTTAAATTTTGCAAGCAAATATGTATTCTAATGACGTGATGTCCTAAAGTCGACTTTGAAATACTTTAAAAATTAAAAATATTAATTCTCTGCTGTGGTGACTTAAATCAACCGGATATTGCAAAGCCTCGTTATTTCCCATGATAATTTTTTTCTATTTTAAGAATCAAAGACCACCAAACGACTATTTAAAATAGAACTAGAACTGACTTTAGTCAGGATTTTTTTCGCGGAAACTGAGATTTCTATTGTGTAAATTGAATAGATTTCTAATTAGTTCCAGCTGAAAAACAAAAGAAACTGAAAAGTCGCCCCACGTGAAAGGAATTCAAGCGGAAAACCGGCTACACGATGTTGGTTGTTATGCATGTAACTATTAGTCTATTATTCCACCCAAAATGGATGTATATCACTTACAAAGTATTAATTGTTGAATATATGTTACATAAAGTAAATATTCTAAACTTCATTGCCACTGATCATTCTGGCAAGGTACCGACCGACAGGAGTCCCAGGACCTAGTAGTGAATTGCAAAATTGAAAAAACCCGAAAACCCAGTATTTCTATAAATGTTCCACATATGTACTTACGTTCCAGATTACTTTATTTTTTGAATATAAGCATTAAAGACGACATGTTGAACACAGAAGTTAATATGACGGCTATAGACTCATAATTAATGTGTATAAAAATTCGTACGCAGTGACATTTCAAAACATTTTTACAGTATATCAGAATTAAGAAGGGAACCGCGTCGTTATAGATGATTAATCTATTGGAGACACCTCTAAATACTTTATCAAAATAACGGCTAGAGGACAGTTGTCTTCATGGGGATAATCTTACGAAAGTATCAATCTTCAAATGGTGTAGAATAGCGTTAATTAGTTTGTCACGCAAGGAAAAGAAATAGAAGAAAAAATGTTTTAATTCCATTTTGAAGACACTAGACGGAAGTGATATATCAAACACCAGGAAAACTGTTTCATCACATATCTAAACGCCAAGAATATTGTTAAAAAATGAGGAGTAGCCGAGATGTTAACGCATTTCGAGGTGTTTGGATGTAATAATGAGACACTCTTTATACAAACCCGTATATTTGGAGAAAATTGAGAAGAACGTTGAGTTAATTAGTGTAAGTTATTCCTCACATATCCAAACCTCCGTCTCGGTAATGATTTCCTTTTTTCAAAGGACCTCAGCACAGAAATAAGATTAATTGGTTACGTTTTATTTAATCCAATGTGAAAGGCATAGAAATATTTTGTACTGTTTGTTTTGTTTTTAATCTTCTTCCGAGAATAGTATTTCTAACAGGAAATAGCAATACCAAATTGCATGCAACCGACATTCTTTAAAGTATTGTTTCCTTAAATAAATATTAGCCCACCCCTAGTAAATATGAGCCTATTTAGCCTCAAGCTGGCCAGACACTAGCTGGTTGCTTAATCTCATTCAAGTGCTCGCAGGCCAGCCCAAAATCCGGGCAGGGTGACTTCCTTGGATGACTTCCTTTGGTGCCTAAAATCATCTGGCTGTTGATAATTACAATATAGCGGCGGTCATGCAGGCACCGATTCAATGGAAAATATTTCCGAGTTTTTTTCCAAGTTTCGTGAATATATATGTCCATATTCCAAAGTGCGGGCGCAATTCGACGTGCAATATTAGTAAACATTTTGATTTCGATAATAACGGTTCGGAGGTCAAGGCTTAATCCACGTATGTTAAACAAATTAACCACCCCCAAGTGCGTCAGAAATCTGGCATTTAAAAAGAAAAGTTTTCTTGACAAAGTAAATCGCGTGACGTGGGAAAAAGAGAAAACCGACTTTTGAATCGACGTTCGATTTATGCGTTAGAATAGATTAAGTTGCTAGTCCAATAAAATAGTTTTTGGTAATTGGTAGAAAAAAATACATATTTCTCAGAATAAACTTGTATACTGTATATAATTAGATTTCGATGGGATTTCACAACCCATTGTTTACATGGTGCATTATATAACCATTGTCAATTGACCATTAAACTTAACCTATACATGCAGGGTTCGAGAATAAACTTTCTTAATTGACATAAAGTGACAATAATTATGGGTTTTCTCGCTAAACGCCGGGACCAAGATTATTAATTGTGCGATCTGGGTTGTTTATTATTGTAAATATCTCTTAAATAACTTATAATTTGTATATTTTCCTTCGATTTATTTTTTTCGAGTTGTTTCGACATCTTCCCGATTCCCTTTCTGATGACGTCAACAATGTATTTAGTTCAAGTTTATCTAAATTAAAATATTTGCTCGATTCTTCGCAACGAAATCTTTGTCAGAAAGCCACTGAATTAACTAGAATGTTCAAGTTTCTCTATCATGTTTTCAAGCACGACGAGTACATAGAACGTCTCTGTAGTATCACTGTCACATCAAAACATAAGAACATGTGTATGCGTTATTAATGCCAAAAAAAGCGTATTAAATCTTTCCTGGCCGGCCCAGACAAAATCAGTCCTACAAGACTGATGCAGTCGTCAATCGAAAAACACGGTATACGGTAATGACTAATGTGCAAGATTAAAAATTGAAAATCGACAAGCGCCAGGCACATGAGATCGCTCACGCATCATCTTTGATTTGATTTCATAAAAAATCTGCGATTTGTGGCATTTTGAAATTTCAGGATCGGCTACGCGAGCGTGCAAGATGAGCTTCTCTATCTAGGAAAATGAACGTTTTTCAACCTAATTTATATTAACATGTCTTGTTTGGGAAATGTAAACCCTTTGGTAAAAATGTATTGTGCTTTCAGAAAATGGATAGCTTTATTTCCAGAGATATCAATAGAACAAAGAGGTGATTTTCATTTTGGATATTTGTCAGCTAGACAAGAGTTAGGTATCACCAATCAAACAGCGAATACGAAGAGCCAAATTGTATATGACTATTTCCGATCATATCCATGCATGCGGATCGCTGTTTTGTTCGTATCTTTTTCAAATTTGTTGAGTACTTTTACAATGAATTACCATAAATGTACAATTGTGATTTACCACGGTTTTCGTATTGTGTTCCACGTTGTTGCAATGATGATAAAAGGTTTTGTAATTATAAATGTTGTTAGATGTATTTAACGGAAGTGTATTACGAAACGAGTCTCTTTAGAGGAAACGTATTGAGCTTCTTCGGAGGAAAACTGAATCGTTTCGGAAGAAAACTGAGCCTCTTCGGAGGAAAACAATGCGCCATTGTGGAATAACTGATTACTATGTGCTCTTATAGTCTTACTGCTCAATTACGAGCAAAACAATACTGAAATATTAGTAATGTCTTTGATCCACATCTTAGTTTAAGTGAAACTGAACTTTGCGTAAAAACTGCGGTAAATCACGAGCAAAATCATACTGAAATGAGTTAGCTACTAATTAGAAACATTGGTATATTGGACTTGCTATATGTATATTTATCTTTCAGTATGTGCTTTTTCCTTGAACTTTCTAACCATTGTAATAGAGTTCAGAAGAGCATAAAACTTCATTCTGTGTTCCAAATAATGACAGTATATATTTGGTAATGGTAGTCTTGATATAGAAAAGAAAGCTTTTGATGTTTGGTGAAATTAAATTACTAATCCACTGCTGAAAGTTATTCCGATATCTTAACCGAGTCTGAGCAAGGGACATCGTGTGACGGTGTCATTATACAAGCTGTTGCAGACCAACTTAATTTAAGAGTTTTTATTATGGAGTCAGATGAACATTTTGCTGAGTTCAATAAAATCCAAATAGCTGTAGCTCCAAAAATCCATCATCACGTATCACTGCTTTCATGATAACTTCATGACGGGTGTCTATTTTTATATTTTCAAATCTAAAACCTTTAAGTCAACAGCATATCCGCCGGGAAATGTTTCGTATATGATCAAATAACGAATGAATTAAAGTGCTTTTGTTCAAAGTTTTTTGGCTCGTGTTAGTTTTTGGTATTTTAGAACCCGTTTCTATGGCAGCATCTATCAATTTTGTATTAATTTGAGAACTCTCTTTAAATAATGTTTCTTACTTGCTTATATATATATATATATATATATATATATATATATATATATATATATATATATATATATATATATATATATTATATATATATATATATAATATATATATATATATATATATATATATATATATATATATATATATATATATATATATATATATATATATATATATATATATATATATATATATATATATATATATATATATATATATATATATATATATATATATATATATTATGTATTCCAACACTCGAAATTTTCCTTCACCAAAAATCCTTTCTATATATATATATATATATATATTAGGAAAGTGAAAAGGTGGTAAACTGCCAAGAATTTAGTGACGAGATACTGACGTTTCGAGCGGAGCCCTTCATCAGAGTAACTCCTTTTCACTTTGCTATATATTCAAAACACTGTCTACGCAGCACTCTACTTTTTTACTACTCTCTTATATATATATTATATGCACGAGAAATTTCAAAATCCATTGACTGATTTTGCATAGCGAATTTGCAACATATATGCATTTTATGTATTATTTTACCCATTTTTAAGTCATTCGAAGAAATATGATACACAATTGATGCATCTTTCCTGAGATTTGCTGGTCTTAAATATCAATTATTGCAACATTACTTATTTATCCAGTTGAAATTCCTCAATAATTGTTAGTTTTTTACTGTTTTTTTAATAAATATTATTAGAAATATTATATGACATCTAGTTTCATGTTTATACTGACAGAAAAATATTTTTAATAAGACTGACGGAAATCGAATCGTTAACCCTTGTTTTATATTCGTTGAAATCGCGTGACAGCAGCGCGCTTATCGGATGAACCATAATTTTAATATCGACAGGAATTTGTATTCATTTTAATACTCCGGAAACAAACTTCTAAAATTTCAACTGCAATTTCGCAAAACCATTGAATATCCCACTGAAATGAATTATTATATTTCTCCATTTCTCTTTTTGTCTTTCCTCGGTTCTTTTAATTTACCGCATTCTACAGTACTAAGTTGCATTACATCCATTACATTGTGCTTAAAAGTGCGCTATACAAGGTTAAATACTGAGAATATTAGAGATTTTCTTGCCCTTGACCGACGTTTCGATATGAAGTTTCGACAACACATTCCATGTGGGGGGTGCGACAACACATAATTTTCGTTAATCTGGCTGATGAAATATGGGTCGGCAAATATAGTGAAAAATTTGTTTTGTTGGGAAATTTGCTGATAAATATCTACATGTCTTTCAACTTCACATCGGAAAAGGATTGGTCATATCGTATCATACGAATGTTATAGCGCGCAAGACACAATTTCTCAAGGTGACATCACTTATCATATCATGTAAGTTTACAAACATGCTGCATTCATGATCTTACCGAGGAGTTTGGGTTACCATCTCAAGTATTACGTCCCTCATCTCAATTGAAATGGTACCATTGCTTAACAAATTGAATATCTAGAGGTTTTCTAGAAGGAATTTAGCAACAAAATAAACCCATTAATTTGATAAGTTAACACTTTGCTTTGCTTTTCAATATCAATCAATACGATGGGAGTTTCCCGTCGCTTGCGTCTGTAGTAAATAAATTAAAAATTATCTGAACAGACCCCCGACGTTTGTATTTTTCAACAAAAAGTTGCACTGAATTCGCGCGTCGTTTTAAAAGCATATGTTAATAAGCTGAAACAAAACATAATTCTATTATGGAGCAACGGCTCCGACAAAGGCATATTGTTTTGATCTAAAGTCTGAAATCAAAATCTTATCTTCTTTCATTCTGCGTTAATCTAAATTAATGATTTGGAAACAAAGGAGACACCGTGAAAAGTAGATAAATTAAGCTTAAATTAAAGCCATATTTGCTCTACAATTCGCGCAGAGTGATTGTCTACATCTATCCTGTAACCCTTAGTATATTACAATATATATATATATATATATATATATATATATATATATATATATATATATATATATATATATATATATATATATATATATATATATATATATATATATATATATATATTTATATATATATATATATATATATATATATATATATATATATATATATATATATATATATATATATATATATATAGTAGAATAATGTTGTAATATCGGCTATTTCAAGGGTGCTCAATATCTTGAGAGATAGAGTTATATATATATATAACATCAATGATACGAAGATTGATAAGATTATTCCAGCACAAAAAAAGATAATGCAAAGAAGAAATGACAGGAAAATGTAATGACAGTAAAATAACGGACGTATCATATTACTTTCATGACATGCTTTCAATATTTGACCTATTTGACTCAACTAAAGCTTTTTTAGAACTAGACCAGTCTAACACAACACACGAAGAATCGAACCAATAACAAAGATTGTAAATACAATAAAGGTAAACTGCCGAAATAGTAAAATGAATTACTTAGGTTGTCAGTGTGAGCCTTTAAAAGGCTTTGGCTCGAAGCCTTTTAAAGGCTCAAAACGTTAGTAAGACCAAAACTTTTCATGAACCGAATCTAATGCAAATGAGCTTTAACAAAGTATTTCGCTAATTTACATTAGAGATTCGGAACATAGAAAGTTCGACGTTTGAAATGGGCCTAATTCGCAACATTGCCGTGGGAAAATCGGTGCCGACTAGTACGACTTAGGCATAAAACATTCAAATTTCAATCAGATAAAGAAATGATGACAATATAAAGACACGAATGGCACAACGGTAATCAAATGGGGAAAAAACCGCCACGGTCATTCTTATCGTTAATTAAGGAAATCGAAACCGAAGTATTTGCCATGATCCTTGATAAACATTCCTTCAGTAATAAGAAGAAATGTCTGACTTCTAAGGCGACATCAAAAAATTTGAATTCTCTTCGAAGGACATGATGTATGATTACGAAAGAACCAGGTAACAGTAACCGACAAATGGTAACTCGTGGTGCGTCGGCGCAAAAGTGACAATACGAAAACATACTTCGCCCTAACACCACAGAGGACCACTTCTAGTTATATGTTATATACGATAGCAAACATATTGTTGTATGATACTTACGCACAAAACAAATACAGGATATCAGCAGTGACGCAAACACTTGATAACGTAGAAGCTTTCGGGTGCCCATTTCAGCAGAAAATCGTCGGACCAACGACCAAGAAAGATCTCTTTCAGGACGCAAGTTCGCTAACGACTAAGCGAACACCCAGCGATCGCTTCCTATTATTCTAACACATGAGACAAATTTCAATTATTACCTAATGCCAATATCCTTCATCGGAAGGGTCATATTCCAGTTTGTGATGACAACAACAATGCAGTTCCAGGCGGAGCACAATGCGGTCTGTTATCAAACAGCGATAAGTCTCAAAATGTGGACAAGGTGGCACTTTCCTAGCTAAGGGTCGCTAAGCAAGATTAAAGTGCCTGGCAAAATAAAAGTTGGAAGCCTGAAAGGTAGCAATAAAAGGGTTCAATAAAACCACATCATATTCACGTTCTAGAAATAATTCTAATGTAGACCACCTACCATATACCCCATGAAACACAATATTATTCTAGACACATCGATAACATGTCGGCCATAGCAAGCAAAGTAATGCAATAACCACAGAATCAAACCGTCTATACAAGCATAAAAACCCACCGCGCAACATTATTATCTCACTCAATATTTTGCGCAGCTTAAAAATTCGCTTACCCCTATTTTTCACATAGTATTGTAAAGTCTTTGCGGACCATTATTTACAAGACTTTCCAATCAAATTTGCCTTCCTGTGAAACGTCACCATATAGGCGAAAGCACTTTGAAGTTTTAGAGAATTTCCGACAACATGGCACAGGATAGGATTAGCAAACGGTGAGACAATTCCGGCGCAACTAAATGTATGGACTGACAACAAAGCATGTTGCCTCGCATGTAGATAAAACAAAATCGTCATTGGCATTTATAAAATTAACTTATTTTTTAAACCTAAATGAAAGGATCGATAATAGTCCATCTGATAACCTCAAAAACTCCATTCACGGCAAATTCCATGTGAGAATTAATGACAAAACTCACAAGTGTGAAGTGAGCATGAAATTTCCGCACGAATATAATTTCGCGTTTAAGTCGCCGTAAAGATCTTTTCCGAGTATTATTAGTTACAAGTGGGGAACGAGGACAGCGGCTAATAGTTTGTCCGTCACATAGCCGGCGTACTTTGACGAGACAGCTTTCCATCTTATCTAAGTCAATCTGACCAGGACATTTCCTTTATCTGTTTACTAACAAATATAAGATCAATCCAGATAAACACAACCAACAAGTGGATAGCTATATAATAGTGTATATATTTGTCCAGTGCAAGTCAATCAAAATCACCTCAAAATCAGAAAAGTTCAAATTTAAAAACGGCAACAAAAATTAAAGTATTAAACCAGCTCACAACGTATATCGGTTCATGTGACGACTCATACTGTAATAGCTCAGCATGGACCAGACGTCGAGGTACTGATCACCTGAAGAGAGTTTTATTGTTTAGAATTCGATCTTCTAAAATGGGATATGGCCAAAAGCGTACACTGGCGCAACAACTGGTTGAAAACCACAGGGAAAGTTCAGCAACACGTGCCGCCATGTCTTTGTAAGCAAGCCACGGCCCATGTTTTGCAGCAAAGACAAACTGACAAAGTTATATATTAATGACCCTGATTAAAAACACCAGATAATTCCTGAATAAAGATCAATCAACATCATCAATACTCTGATCTTATTCCTGCATCATCCGTCTTTCTCTGTATTTTGAACTAAGTTCGCTGTTTTGATGAATTATTTCCCATTCGACTTGAACATGCTTCCGAACTAACAAGATTCATCCGATTTAGTTCGGCTTACTCAGCTCTCAGGCTCGAGAAAAAAACGCCTGCGGAGGTAGGGCTCGAGAATTAACTAAGAAACATCAGGAAACATCAAGGAATGCATTCAAACAAGCTCTCATTGATCGTGAACAAAAGCCATCATGTGTGGAATTTCAAAAATATTCTAGATTACGCTCTTGTGCCCCCATCAAAACCTTTTGCAGGCAATTTCGGTAATTTGAGGGCAATTTGAAGCAAAATGATAAAAATATAGAATTGATTTTGTTAATTTGTCCTTTATTTTTCGGGCTTTGTTGTCAAACACAATTTGGCTGCTACGCCTATGCTTCTCGGTTTTGAAGAAACATACGATACCAATAAAAATTAGAAACCATTGCCCAAGACCGACAACGTAAATGACAGCCTTCGCGGCATTACGGTGCGGTGGTGTTCTCAATTTTTTTGTATTTCTACACTTCCTACAACTCACATAAGTGCTGTATCATGTGTGTGTCTATTATTTTGTGACAGCTAAACACTTAAACTTCTGAAATATTTTGTCATGGAAGTCTTTGAAATCCATGAACAGACAACCGTGGAAAAACAACAAAATGGCAATATTGAAAATTATCTCGAAAGTAAAATCACTAAAATGGAAGATAATCTAATTGTGCCGGTCACGGGTTTTGGGCGCGGATCCGTCGAGATGACGTCAGCATCGATGTTTGTCCGCTTTTATCCATAATTCATGCGGCCATAACAAAAGAAAATAGCTCATTTGCGAGTCAAATTTGGTTTGTTTGTCCGCTTTTTGAGCTATTAATAGCAGTCAGACTCTACGCTATTCTTCCATATTCCTCTTTTTATTTCCGGGGGGTCATTAATTGTCGCATGTTGACGCATATTATAATTCTCTGTTAATATTTCTATGGGCGCTTTCGACACCGTGATTTCTATTCTCCCTCTTAATGTAGCTAGAATGCCAGAGTTTACTCTTCTTATAGGTGTCGTGTTGCCGAAAAACGACCAATGTAGACCTTTCGGTTATTCAAAATATTTGTATTAAATACCATAGTCAAAGACAAAGAGAGAATGTTTTAAAGAGTGTTCCATCTACGTCAGCAGCTGAAGTGCCTCTTATTTTAATGAAAGGCAGCTGTTGACGTATAAGTGGAAGACTCTTTACGCTTCACATGAGGACCGGCTATAGAAGCGCTGTTCCGCCTGAAGGTGTACTTTCAAGTACTGCAATATAAAAAGGATTACCTCTTCGAGGACCTCTCCGCGAGCGAGCGCATGCTGGGAGGGCGCGCCGTTATCTCGCCCCGCGCGCTCGCAATTCCGCGTCCCCATTCTCTCCACGCGTTCCCGAAACACCCTGTAGCCAGAGAAAAAATAAAACTCAAGAAATATAGAAGTTTCAAGAAGTCTCTGCAGAGGAGAGTGTGGGGATAAAGTTAACGCGGATGGGAAGCTACTTCCAATGAACATATAACCAGGACATGACTCCCTCTTGGAGGTTATCAGAAGTAACTGCAAAACAAACTGCATCACATAGAGATGCGCGTTCAATAAACATGGCCTTGGACTGCTCTACTGTAGCATTCTCCGCGCTTCCAAGGCTATGCGAGCAATGTTTTCGCTGGGATTGCAGGGAAGTATAGCGATTGTGAAGGGATTGGTCGACGAAGAGGTACCAACCAGGAGATTTTCATAGGCCCTTAAAATCGTACTTAAAAAAAGCTCTGAAAAGTTCAGATTGCTATTATATTTTTAGCATTCTCGCGAACTTTAATCGCGAGAATGCTCAAAATTACAATCTAGATACCTCAAAATTTCAAATCTTTCTATAGTAAGACCATTCTAAGAACAAATAACCGTGCTTTTGACGCAAACATCGAGTACGTGTGAAGTCTGTAAATAATTAAAGGTCAAAACCAGTGACCTATATTTTTAATTTAAGGCTACCTGTCACATAGAAAGTCATGAAGCTAGAATTAGTTTTTAAATGTTCCCTTTGCAATTCAATATTTCCCAAATTCGACTGCGACCATTTGAACACAATTCAACACACGAGCAATTATACAATACTCGTACAATCGCGATTGTGATTGGCTAAAAGTGTCTGTAGGTGACGTAACGTATCTTTGCGTGACTTACTTCCTAAACTCCACGAGGCTTCCACATTTATAAGTGTATAATAAAACAATTCTTGGATGTGGCTTACGAATAATATTTAATAATTATTCACCGAAGTGGAAGTGAATAGTGGTGGATATTTAGAGACGCGAAATTAGCATATGGCCAAAACAGTGGATAGTGCTTTTCGCGCACTCTGATTGGTTCCTCTAGCTCGGGATACCCTGCACTATTCAACGTTTCTATTCACTATTTCACTTTTTCTTTTACCAATGTCTTCCATTATGTAAAAAGAAAATCGTTCAAGAGAAGGATACCAACAGTGAAGTGAATAGTGCAGGATATCCCGAGCTAGAGGAACCAATCAGAGTGCGCGAAAAGCACTATCTACTGTTTTGGCATATGCTAACAAGAATTCATCATCATCATCATCATCATCACCATCATCATATCGAGTCTCCTCGGACCATAGCACGCCAAACTCCTTTATCCTGCATGCAACTCTTGATCTCGTTTGTATCTGCGAGACCGCGGTAGGCGGTATCCTTCTTTAACATTTCCACATATATGTAAGCCGTTGACCACCACGCGTTGCCTCACCATGTGCCGGTTCCCAAAGAATAAGGTCACTCACTCTTTGGGAACCTCTGTCAATGTTATCCGCTACGGCTTCGGCAGATAACATTGACCTCGGTGTGGATAATTCTTGATATCATGCTCAGCCTCATCCAATAATTGCATAATAACCTTCGTGTTTGATTGTTTAAAATTAAGTTTAACTAACTATATATTTATTAGATTTATGGTGAAGGAAAATTTCGAGTGTTGGAATACATACATTTTAAGACCAAACCTGGACCAGTTGCGAAAAATGCAACTTTAAGGCCTTCCGGCTGGGAATTGAACCATAATTGAATATTACCTATAATATACCCAGAATCTTATCCCGGCATTACCACCACCATATATACAGAACTCGTGACTAGGCTCTCAGCAACGGCTTCCGTAGCTCAGTGGTCAAAGCACTGCACTAGCATCGCAGGGTCGCGGGTTCAATTCCCAGCCGGAAGGCCTTAAAGTTGCATTTTTCGCAACTGGTCCCGGTTTGGTCTTAAAATGTATGTATTCCAACACTCGAAATTTTCCTTCACCATAAATCTTTTCAACATGTAGTTTGATCGAGTGAAATGCCAAATATTACCTATATATTTATTATATGGCTTGGCTCGTGAGCGGTCTTAACACAGCTTTTCTGCAATCTGATTGGTTGCTGAGCGGTTTTTACAAACCCGCAAAGATCATTGCGAAAAAAATGAGGAAATGTGAGACATTTGAAATAATAATAACAACCTTATTATAAAAACCTTATTAACCTCGTTTGGTCGCCGTCTTTACAGGAAAATTATCCTACCCTTGGTCATTTCGCACAGATCTCGCTCCTTCGTCGCTCGTTCTGTACTGAAAGATCGCTGGCACCCGCTCGGTCAATAAGTCTTTAATAATAGGACTTCAAACTCAGTAAAAAACGAAAGTAAAACAATTTAAAATTGAAAGTGTTTTTATTTTCATGGGTTCTTTGGCAAAATCTCAAAACTTGATGGACGCATTTCTTTTTAAACAAACCGCCCAATTTTCATTTATTTTAATAGAGATTTCATTGAGAATGGCTCTATCTCAAAGATGGAGCTGGATTTGCGAAGATGGAGCTGACTGTCCTCTGGCTAATCTGGTGCTTTTGATGGTGAAATGATTGAAAGTTGAAACGCTCTCTGACTAACAACAATTTATCGAATGAGCTTTCGGCTATCAGTTTATTAGTCTTAACGGGTGAAAGATAAATGAGAAAAACATGTGATATACAAAGGGAATCTATAGTATATGTGTTCGATTACTTCTTCAACAGAATAGCGTATTATCCTGGAAGTGGCTTCGAATTGTTGTCGGCCTCGTTTGTTGATGCGTGTGGCGGGACCAGGGAATTTATGAGTTCGAGTTTTCGGCCGGGGGTTAGGGTTAGGAAATTTCGTGATTGCGTGTCATGGAATTATAACCCAAATTTCCAACAATATATCGCTTTAATTACTTAATTCTACTGTCACGCAAACCAGTCTTATCTCACTCACAACTCTTAGCTCTCTCTTTCTTCATTGGTTAACATCCTACACTCATTAAACACTCGTTGACTGACTGATCTCGCATTCCCGACAGTTTGTTGGTTTACCCAGTAACTCTAAGTCAACTCTCGAACTCATGGATTACAAGATCCCGTGTGGCGGTCTGAGATTGTACCGTACTGAGATTGTCCTGGACATGCGCGTTTAATTTTGGCTCAAGTCGCTCAACCAAAGTTATCTCAAACCTTTAGCCAAATTTCGATTGTGGCTTATCGAAAGGAATGAGCACTACAGAGAATCTTGGTATATGCGAAAATTACAGTCAACTACAAATTATCATTTATTGAAATAAAAATAGTTGATACCTCAACATCATTGCTAAGCCTATGCGGACTCGCAACCTGAACTAAATATAATATCGTATTAGTAGAATTAACAAACAATAAACAAGTTTATCTGATGAACAAAATTATCCGGTTTTCTGTCTTTTTTTAAAAGCACGATGTATGCAAATGAGCAATCTTGGCCGACGGGCCATGCCAAATTAAATGTTTCAACAACATAGGATTTCAGATTCAACTAATTTCTAGATTTCTACCTGGTTGAACAAAGCTGACCCGGGTCAGAAAAACATGTCTCCGATAACAGCCAACCCAGCAAGAAAAATAATAACCATGGGTTCGTGTAAACGGCCCTTGTGCGCATGTTCGAAAAGTGGTTGCAATATATCAGCACGCGCAAGAAAGGTCTGAGATTGTGCTTGAATTGTATCTCGAATTGTATAATCGAATGTTAATGCAACCTTTTTGCCTTGAAACGATTAATTCATGATATTTTCAGTTTGTGGATAATTTCCCAGGGTTGGGAAGGTTTTTCTGGCCGAGTGACGCTCTGGTGCCGAGCTTATTTTAGCGGAATTCATCACTAAAAGCCTTAAAAAGATGGCGGACAACAACAGGAACGAAGCTGAAAGACGTCGAGAGCAAATTGTAATTGCAACTCGCATGGCTGCCTATGCCATGGCTATGGCCGCAGGTTATGACGGGATTTTATGAGAGATTTTGATTTTTGCAACGGCCATCTCTGATTGTAAAGCTTTCTTCTCCTCTTTCGTCAGATCTTCTACATCCCAATTAACTTTAGGCAATTCCACGGCCAAAGTTCAATTGCCATGCGTTCGCGTATTTGAGAATACAACGCAACGACATCCGAATTTAAGTCGACGTTTTTATAATTCATCTCCAATTTATACTCTTCCAGACAGACAATTACTAATATTCTACCATTGCGCTTGTCCACTGCCATTGAGGAGTTTTTTCAATGCGAGCTCTCGAACTTGCCTGCATGCTTGCAGTATTGCACAAGAATGACAACAACAGAAAATGACAAGCTTGGGTCGAGTCAACACGTGTTTAAAAATTTCACGCCTTCACACCTCGCCAACCCGGGATTTGAGCGGTCAAAATCTCAGACCACCACACCGGTATCAGACGTAGCTCAGTACATGCACTCTCGGCAAGGTATCTTGTAAACAACATTGATTTGTTCTTCCAGTATGGCAGGTCTGTGTTTAAACTTTGAATTCGTGTAACTGGTTTGTTACAAAATATAATATCGTTCGACGTTCGTGTTCAGTTTGGAAGCGTTCGTGTATCATCCGCTGTGTGGGGAAGTGGGATCTGTAATAATAATAATAATAATAATAATAATAATGACGTATTAGGAGCATTATCCCATTTAAAAAAGCAAAACATTCTGACCAATTCCTGCGGATTTGGTGCAATTTCATCCCTTTTTTTCTTTATTATATCAGAGATCATCTTCTTGGGCTAACCGTTCCGGCGAGATTAAAGCTTCAGTGACATGGTTGAGTTCGTGGGTTTTATCAAGTTATCTTCGCTGTTGCGTAGATGAAAAGATCTGTGAATAATTAGTGTTCTCGCTGCGCTGATTTTATATTGTTTGTCGTGGTGTGAGGAGAATCCAAGTACTAGCGATCATCCACATACCATATCGTTTCCATGTCTTCGGTGATCTGGAGTTGTTGCATTTTGGATGGCCTGTTATGTCAAAGGCACTAACTAGGCTTTCCATAGTACATCCCTGTACATGTTTGTAGGTAATAATACCGTTAAAATAAAAAAAGTTGTTGGATAAAATAAAGTTCAAAAGAAAAATGATATAGTCGTCAATGTCGTTCTATAGTTCAGTGTTGTGTCGTTATTTAACTCAGTCGTGTAGTGTACATGTTGTAGGAACATGCTAAAAAGTGAAACAACGTCGAAGGAAACCATCGTCTTCTTGGATGGTGGCACTGGAAATCTCTTTCGCAAATTCATGGAATGCGTTTAAAACGGAGAAGCCAACGCGCTTTTGGAGCGGGATAGTATTTTTGATGGAAGTTGCGCCCGACGAAATCTGCGATAATTAGTTATCTCTTCGATCTTTTGGTGAGTTTCTTGAGGTCAAATAGGATGGCATTCAGTTGATCAGTTCTCTTTCGACTTTCTTGGATGCAGTGGTGCCGGTGGCTTTTTAACAATAAAACAATTTCTTTTATCTGCTTTCATTACAACTCTTGTCTTGTCTTTCTTCAAACTTTTTAAGGCTTTCTTTTCTTCGACATTGATGCTCTTGTCCGGTTTGATTTGTCAGCTCGATCTAAAATAGAGGCAGTAGTTGTTCGTATGCAGGCGTTCTTCTAAGATATCTAATGGCAGCTTCAATTTCGGCAACAATGTTCTTTGTGTGGAATTGCGAATTTTGGACCTTTTTGTAGTAATAAGTGTTCTACTTTAGTAAGACTATAAGGAGTTTTATCGATAAATTTATCACCCAGCAAATTTTGTCGATAGTTGTGGATGGATTATATTCTATCCTCAGGTTTTTATATTTTGTTGTGGCTTGGCGTTGTGTTGCGTACGAGGACTCAAGTCGATCTGTATTTCAAAAACTGTATCACGGACAAAAATATGTGAGTAGTGAGGCTAATTCTTGCAAAACAAAATGTAATCTATGTAAGGTTATCTGAATATAGGCAGCTGTAAATAATCAGGAAAAATCCTTAGCCCGAGAGGGAATCGAACCTGAACCAAACGAGCCTCGAAACTAGCAACAAACATCAAGCTGCAGTTTCTTAACATTAACAAAACGTAGTCTTGTTGTGACTTCAAAAACACAAGTACGTTTTCTGGCAAATTCAATATAACATAAATTAAGTTAACTTAAAGCGCTGCATCATAAACCCAGAGAATATCAAATTATAAATGAATTCAATGGTGAACGGCAACGGGGATCGTTTTTTGTCCATAACCCCTCCCTAACAATAACAATGTACAATACTGGATGTTTCACACGGAAACTACGTCTACGATCA
The DNA here is from genome assembly GCA_035772405.1 of Chrysogorgia sp. JL179-B06. Lineage (NCBI taxonomy): Eukaryota > Metazoa > Cnidaria > Anthozoa > Scleralcyonacea > Chrysogorgiidae > Chrysogorgia > Chrysogorgia sp. JL179-B06. Next base: position 1,873,666 of record JAYKKM010000180.1, read on the forward strand.
GTAATTGAAAATACTATAAATTTGGAGCTTTATGTTTTCAAAGTCAAGCATACAATACAAATACAATACAATAAAATTTAACGTGATCAAATACACTTAGCTAATATACAACTATTGCCACAATATAAAATGTATAAATTACAGGAGACTTATCCTAAAATAGAGACTATAAAATATATGTACAAAAAAATTATAGCTAATTAAACTATATTAGTCCTAAAAAGTTATCAATGTCATAATACAGTTCTTAAAAGCATTATAGCTCTCAGACGATCTTACTTCGTCGGAAGGGCGTTCCATAATATTACCGCTTGATACCGCCATGACTTCAGTACATATTATCACCGTACGTGGTATTGACATTCGGGAGTTTCAGAATATCTTTCCCTCTCAATGTATAGGAGCTTTACCTCAGTTTTATTAATTCCTTTAAGCTCATTGGAGAGTTGGTATACTGTTTATTAACTTATAAACGGTACAGATGATATTTATAACTCTTTGACACTTCCAAGTAGTTAACTGCAGTTTCTTAAGCAGTTCCTCATACGGGGTTTTGTCAGCCTTGACGACAAATCGAATAGCAAATCGTTTACTTTCTCTAGATTATCAGCTGAGGTTTTATTGCAGAAGTGCCAGGTTTCAGAACAATAGTTAAAACGTGGAGCGATGAAGGATGTCTAAGTAGTCAATCTTATACCATTCCTGACACAGCGACCTGCTGGGATACTTTTCGGCAGATTTAGCTACATGTTTATCAACGGTTACCCCTATATAGTAGTTCTAGATCCTCACTGTTAGGAATAACTGTATTTTCACAGCAAAATTCAGGTTTGGTCTGTGTTTTTCCCATAATAATTACTTGGTACTTTGAGTGGTTCCTTTTCATGCCGTTCCATCTGTCAACATTAGCTAGGTCAGCGTTTACTCTTTGACGACAATTGGAGAGATAATCTTTAATAAGTGCGGTCGTCTTTTCGTCAGCCTCATATTTTATTATCTTCAGAACAATCACGTAATTCAAGTCATGTGGCAATCTGTCGAAATCTTTTGAAAGATCCATCGACACAAGTCCAAGACTTTATGATTTTCAAGTTCTTTTTTCCATTGTTCCGTCAAACTAAGGAGTGCGGTGTCACATCCGTGATGTTTTCTATAAGCAAAGACGTATTTATGATATATGCTCTCAAAATGGCGACTTAATCCACGTGTACTATCTTCTCAAAAACGTTGGAGATAGAAGGCAAAATCGTCAGAGGCCTATTAGTTATAGTTTTATTTAATCCACAATCCTTGATGACATAATATGTGTTGAATGGATGACATAATAGATCAACTGATCTTTTCACTACACGCAGGCGGAATAAGATCACAATCCGTTAGGTGAAATACGGAGCCTATATGAAAGTTTTTGTTGATGTTGCCGGCAGCCTGTAACTGTAGGCCGGTAGTGACAGAAACTGAGAACTTCTAAGTTTGCTGTGAAAGATGCCTTATATTTCGCCAAACCCGCGCGGTACTATGTGAGCTATATGTTTGGTCCTTGGTTTATTATCGCCGGATATTCTTTTCTGCGGTTTAGTTTTGCAAAGATGTCAGTGGAATTCCGAGTGTCTGATCGATGTTATGGCAAAGCAAGTACGCCAAACAAATAGGCGTTGACCAAATAAATACCAGAAATTGTATGTAACAGATGTTTACAGTATTGTTGCTCCATTGTTTAGTTTAGTTTATTAGATTTATTATTCTTTTTGGTGAACGGAATATCCCAACAGGCTATTAAAGCCCAATTATAGGAATTCCGAGGGCCTACGATTTAATGTCGTTATATATCATCTAACTTTTATTGGAGTTCTTGTTGATTCATAAAAGGACGAACACCAACCACTTGACAACAAAACGCTTGAATACTTCCCCAAATGTTTATCTACCGTGTATTTGATTGGCTACTTTCTACTTGTGACACCCTTTTGGCATGTATATAAACCCTATTTATTTTATTTCATCTCGTCTTACTCTGATGAAGGAAAGAAACATCAGTATTTCGTTACTAAAAATCTCGGCAGTTCACCACATTTTTACTTTCAGCTACTATTCAGATGACCTTACAAAGACTACATTTTGTTTTGCAGGACCAGAGCAGGTTAGCCTGCGTACAGCCCCGCGACTCAGACTCCGAGAGCGTCTGCACGCACGCTATAGCCGTTAGGTTTGATAGGTAGTTTTTAATAAATAACGAATATATGCTACCATGAAAAACCGAAATGGAAACGTTTTATAAACCATCAACCTAAGTCAGTTTTAGGGTTACATAGTATTAGGGTTACAGTATTAGGGTTAGTATTAGCTAGGGCGTTAGCATTAGGGTTCGTATTAGCCTGCTCCGCAGGCAACTGTGTGGTTTGGTCCCAACTAGGCAGACCCCGATACATGCCCTAATTACACGAAATACAAAAATGAGTAACAGTGAATGTGTAACAATTAAAAATGTGAAATCTCATACTTTCTAGAATGCTATTTCCTTCATTTTCAGGAGCAACTTAAGACCTATTTTACAAAAAATCAAGCTATGGTAATGCGAATGACGTAAGTTTAGGAGAACGAAAAATGGCGATGTTAAACACAGAAAAAAAGGAACACTGAGAAACGCGACAAATACTTTAATATAATTAATAATAGTCCATATAAGATGGTTAAAGAGAATATAAAGAATATAATTCAAGGGCCGAAGGACGAAGTTCCTGCTTTCAGCTAGCTTGTTTGCAGACTTGTGCAAGGGCGCTCTCTTTGATCAGAGTATTTGTTGAACACATCCTAGATAGGAACCTTCCATGCTCCAATTGGTGTTCGTCCTTTTATGAATTAACAAGAACTCCAATAAAAACAATGGAGCAACAATACTGTAAACATCTGTTACATACCATTTCTAGTATTTATTTAGTCAACGCCTATTTGTTTGGCGCATGTTTTGCCATAACATATCAGGCACTCGGGATTCCACTGACAGCTTTGCAACAGTATAAATAAGCATGATTTATATTGGCAGTACCAACATCAACTACATAGTCATAATGTATGTAGTATATACAGTGTGTATGCAGTCAAAAGTCTTGCCAATTATATTCAGATTAGTGATAAGTCTGATGTATTTAAATATAATTAAAATAATTGAAAAAATGTGTACATACCACATAAATCAATCCCAGAGTTCATTTTGGAAATTTTATCAAAAATTAGGCTTCCCATGGCTTTTGAGACATTCCCTTCTATTTCTATAGTATAATTCATAGCAAGTGTAAGATAACGAGAACGGCAAAATTTTAATTCTTTTTTTTTTATTCATAAATTATATAAAGTGAGAGGATTTTGGTTTGGGAACAGGTAATGAGAACCATGTCCTGGATATGTAAACGTAGGAGACTATGGGGAGCGGTATATTATAATTATAAGCGCATTTAGCCTGTGGCTATAAAGCCTGGTTTCCATATGATCGCTGCGATCGCCGTCAATTTTAAAACCGGCGATCGTCATGTTTCCATATAATCACTACGATCGCTCAATTTTATTCTAGTTGCTCTTATCAGTAAGGGCTATTTCAAACGTCGAATTTATCATGTGTCGAATCTAATACACATTAGGTTCGATAAAATTCGACGTCGGTTTCAAACATCGAATTTATCATGTGTCTAACGTATAATCGGCCTCCCGTATTAAAGAGTGAGTGTCAGGGTAGTGCTGTGCGCGCTTGTTTTCTTCATGGCGGCCATTTTATGGGACGCCTATTTCAGTTCACAAACGAATCCGTCGATATTTGATCAATCCTTCTTATAAATTATCCATTTTCAAGTTTTCTAAGAGGTAAATATACCTGAGTGATCAATTATTGTGATATTTTTCGTAAAATTGATCATTTACTATAGTAATCTTTTCGATACATAGAAGCTGCTACGAGCGCTTCGCCTCCGAAGCGTGGAAGGCCGGGTATGCTGTTGAAACAGCGTGAATAAGTTTGCGAATGGAAGTGTTTGATGAGTGACTAGTAAAGAAATATATTTTGTTTCTTCTGATGTTTTGTTCATTTGAATTTGCAAAGATTCAGGAACTAAAGCCAGCCGGGCCAGCTTGTTCGTCAGAAACGGCGTTGCGCGCAGCCCGCAGTGGTTCACAAACAAGCGAACCGCAACTGTTCAAATCGTCTTGAATATTAACTTCATAACGCCCCGAAGTCAGGATCGAACTCCAATTTCAACATTTCCAAATAAATCTAGAGTTCACATGCAAATTATAGTTCTAACGATGCGATGCACTGCAATCAATTTGTATGAAAACAAAAACACAAGCGCGCAAAGCACTACCCTGACACTCACTCTTTAAGAACTCGTTCGGGTTGCATTTTAAAAGTACTGCCTTAAATCTCGTCTCAGTTTGTTTGGACGAACTTGCGCCAAGGAAACATCGTTTTCGGCAGATATTTGGAACGAGAGAAGAGCTTGGAGAAGCTCCCCCAGAGCTACGTCTTCAAGACAGATAATTCTTTTACAGATATTTACATAAAATATTTACATAAAATGCTTTAGTTTCACTGATTCATCTAAATTTGCGTGATGTATACAATGAAGGAACTGTTTAATCTTACCACAGTAATGTGTTTTATAGATATATAGCCGAATGTCGCTGGGGTACATACCGATCGCTGAGATCGCCAGGATCGCTGAACCAGTGTTTCCATATAATCGCTGCGATCGCCGAGATAGAACATTTTCTATCTCGGCAATAGCGATCGCTACGATCGCTGCGATCGCCAGGATCGCGAGCGTGTGGTTTCCATATGATCGCTACGATCGCCGGTTTTAAAATTGAGCGATCATATGGAAACCAGACTTAATGCGTGTCATATAGCAACGCGGTTGGATATGCGCAGCAGTGTAAACTGAATAAGAAGTGTGAATAAAATTAATATAGAAAAATAAAGATGCGTATAATTGTATTGTGCATGGAATAGCATGCATGGGACACAACCCTGGACGAACTTTTCGATCTTCTTTGTTGGTTTTTGGTTTGGGAGTAGGAGAATTTTAAAGTTGAGAATTTTAAACTCAGAGAAAGAAATTGTTATTAATCTGCTCTGATGATGTTGCTACATGCAACGAAACGTTAGCTAATGGCAAGACTACTTTTCCTTTATTTTCCTCGAGACAAATTTGTGTTCTATATTTGGTAAATAGAATTTACTTTGATGCATGGCAAGACATGAGTGAGTGCCCTCTTTGACGGCTGCCTTTGGCATTCAGCCACAATGTCATTCCATGAATTTCTGCAATTTCACGTTTGTTTTTGTTCATGGCCTTATTCTCTTTCAATATATTGGATTACGGGTAGCGCTAGGATTGTGCGTACCAACTATATCTCATAAGACAAAGAACTTGCCGGGATCTGAGTTTAGTTTTGGTTACAACCACTTTGGAAATCTCTCTCTTGGGGGCTTTGGAAATCTCTCTGCGTTGCGTGTAAATTATATCCAAATGCACCGCGGATAATAAGGGAAGAGTGATTAGAAAATGTCACAGCTGTCACTGTTGCCATTAGTCACGCGATATGCCAAGTCGGCTCGAAAACATCAAAATACATTCCCAACGAAATGCTGATTATATAAAGTAAACTAAGTTACAAAGCAACACCGTCGGATCCTAAAGATCCTAAACCTATAGTCCTGGCTTTCAGTGTCAGTCCCGTCACGATCGACTTTTTGCGATTGCTTTTCTAATTACGCAACGTGATGATAAACACGACTCATTTTTATTTATATTCAATAATAACTTCATTTCTTATAGAAATATGTCAATGGGAATACGTGTCGTAATTAAGTACTTTAATTTACGTAAGTATTTTCGACATATTGAAGTTCTCTAATTTATTTTTAAAACTATATCCGACCAGTTCAGTTTTAGACTTAGGTTGCATTTCCGCAACTGTTCCCATATTTGTCTTGAAATTCTCCTTCTTCACTATAAATCCTGAGTACAAACGACGTCGATAGCCGTCAAATTGACAGCACGTCTTTCACCATCGCTCTTTCTTCCCCATCTTTAGCTCGTTTAGTTCTGGGACTTTTAGTGCATCACGGAATTCTGTGAACTTGATGTTTTATAGTGACAACTTGCAAGCGTTCTTACAGTTACATATGTTCGTCGATCCGCCAAATCTGTAGCTGATGGAGATAACCTTCTAATCGCGTTCACGTATTGCTTCACACGATTGTCACGGGTTGTAACCAAGGACTCGCGCTTGAGCTATGCACTGCTGAATTACTTAATAATATAGAGCTTTAGGGTCTGAATAGATGGGCTCAGTGAAATGCAAAGTAAAACTGACAGTGGGAATACTAGACCCCTTTGACAATTTTCACGATTCATGAAAATTCGATTCATTACAACGCAACTGAGCATTTTCACGTCTTCAGGACGACAGTAACTCGCGCGGAGAGATGAGAGCTGTTACTAGTCAATCGACCGTGGTTTCATTCAAATACTAAAATTTATATTGCTTTCACTGCCCTAAAAACCTAAAACAAAGGATTCGTGCACGGCGAGATACCGTCTACATAAATCGCAGGCATTCGTTAACCGCAGATTTGACGTTAGTCATTAGCCGAGTTTCCAAACCTGTATGGTATTATGAATATTTCACAAAACATGCGTGCGATTTTTCATAAATTTTTCTCGTTACAGACCCAGTGTTATTTGCTATACTAATTGGCTGTTCAGGATTATCATAATTCACTGCCGAAATATCGTTGTCAGATGAACCTCAACACACTGTATAACCGATGAGAGATCTTTTCAGTCTGTAAGAGATCTTATGTAGTCTGATCTCATTAGTCTGTTTCATAAATTATAAATTATGGAAACCATCACAGAATCGGGCCTTTTGTCGCTCCGGACTGGGGATGTTAAATTTGGAAAGCAGGATTGGAATAAAAGTAAACAAGTTTAATTATGTGTGTTAAAGAACATTTAGTTAGGCCAGGTGTAAGAGAAAATGAGTATACATTGCAGAGGCGGCGTGGCATTCAAAGAATGGCCGGAAATATTGAATTGCACCCAGTACGTAAACAAGAACTAATTTCGTTGAAAACTTCACGACTTTCTATTTGGCAGGTAGCATAATAAATTCAACACTCCAAGATGTTTGCTTATATATTCTTAGAGGGGTCTTACTAGAACAATTTGAAATTTTGAGATATCTAGATTGCAATTTTGAGCATTCTTGCGATTAAAATTCGCGTGACTGTCCCGTAGAAAAAATATTGCTAAAAATATAATGAAAGTTGAGCTTTTTTAGAACTTTTCTAAGTATGATTTTAAGGGTCCACGATAGGTGCTTGACATTGTTTGATTTGAGGTTTGGTTGCTGCAAGATAAGGCTACGATACGTCTGAATGTGCGTAAAATAAGATTCGGGCAATTTTATGAAAAAATATTCGGGCAAATCTGGACGGTATATAACGTAGCCTGCGTTGCTGGCGCTCAGTTTGGGGGCCGAGGGCGGGCGCGTATTGGAGTTGGTTCTTCTTTCCCACGTCCCCTTCATGTCCGCTACAATAAACCAACAAATCAAAAACTCTAAAAGCTGGTAGTGTACTGCGCTCGATTCCAAAACTCATTATTCCGGTTTGCAAGACCAATAACTCTGCTACATAAAAAATACGGCGTGCATGGAGCGCGCATTTTCGGCGCGGGTTTGCGAATTGCGTGATGCGTGATGCGGATCGCGGGTTATTTTCTCTGGGTTCCATTCCTTTTTAACATCATTGTGCAAGAATGTCGATCACGTTCGATATTTCTATCATATCCAGAACGGCGGGACAGATTATTTCATATTAGTATTAGACTTAGTTAAACAGGAGCACGACAGGGGAGACAGATCGTTATCGAACTTTACCTAAATAGTATTGACTATAATTGCAAATGCCCTTGGTTTCCACGATGGGCGTGTACAAAGAGAATGGTTTAAGTATACAATATAAATATTTTAAAATGTTCAAGATGTTAAAAATGTCAGAAAAGTGTCAATATTATAGGCATGCAAGAATCATCGTAGTAATAGAGTTAAGTTATTTACAAATGTTATTTACATATGTATTTCTACAAGTTATGAGTAGCTATTTTGCGTTCAAAGACCGACAAAGACTTGCTTTCCCCAATTTCTTTGGGGAGAGAATTCCATATGGATGCCCCATCATACATGAAACTCTTTTTCATGTTGTTTGTGCGTGGTTGTGGCAAGCAAATTGAAGATGAAATGTTCCGAAGAGTTGTGATTTGACATCTCTTTTTTATAGGTAAAGAGGTTTGCGAGACTATTTGGTCCCATATTATTCAAAATTTTAAACATAATCTTAGCCTTGGCTTTGTTTCTTTGTGTTTGTAGTGGTTGCCATCCCAATTTATTTAACACAATGGTGGAATGGACTTCATTACTCGAATACGTAATAATTCGAGCTGCTCTGTTGTGCAGTTTCTGCAGTTGTGTAGATTGCGTCTCACCAAATATATTCCATACCTCACAGCAGTAATTAAAGTATGGTTGGATTATTGCATTATATATAGAAAGAAGCGAATCTCTGTCAACAAATGTTGGGGATTATAACACTAATTAAGTGGACTGTTTATGTTAATTGAATTATAAGGTTATTATAGAGGTGAGAATAAAACTGTCAGTGAGTTGAGTGTTACCAAGATGGTAACCAGGGACTGGGCTGGTTAGTAAAAGGAGTGAGAACCGAGACATGTGTGATTATAGGTAAAATAAAAGCTTAAAAACCAAACTGTGACTTGTCGTGGATACTGGGGGAGGCACATTCGCGACACGTGGCACCTCCGACGGGATAAACAAGTGATTACGCTCGATCAAGAGCAAGAGAAACCCGAAACGGCGAAATAATAAAATGGATAAACAACTTGGCGACATCACTGGTAAGCTGCGAACACTGCGCTTCACGCTAAAGAAAACTGACGCGATAGTGGAGAAAGAGGATGAAGAAGTCTTCGGCCGACAGAAGACTTCAATTACGAAAATGCTTATGGCCATCAGCGACCTGAAACAAGCCATCGAAGAGAACAAATTTATTGCGGGAGAATCCGAAGAAGACGTCACAGCATGGGGCGAAGACATCGAACGCACAATATCCGAAGCAGATGTTGTGGTGGGTCAACTAAATCAACATATTCAGCGGTTGAAAGCCGAAAACCGGTTAGAAGAAAGTGTGCGAGAACGAGAACAGAAACAGCAGCTCGAAGGAGAAAACTACGAAAGACAACAAGCCTTCGAACTTCATGAGAGAAATCAACAATTGGAATTTGAGCGCAAGCTGTTTGACCAGAAATTGGAATACCAAAAAACGCTTAAAGAATCGCAGCCTAATCCAGCAAAAAAGATTACCTCTGCCAAGTTACCGAAACTCGAGATTACGCGGTTCAATGGGTCGTTTCACGATTGGCTACGATTTTGGGGTCAATATTCTGCTGAGATCGATGAAGCTCAGATTCCAGATGTCATGAAGTTTTCGTATCTTAAGGAACTTGTTGAACCCAAAATACGAACATGCATTGACGGATTGCCGTTTACGAAAGATGGCTACAAACGCGCCAAAAGCATTCTTGAGCAACGCTACGGAAACAACAGTGAAATCGTAAATTCTTACGTCGAAGAAATCGTCAATCTACCGACCATTGCAAGTACCCGCCCGGAGAAAATACACCCCTTCTACGAGAAGTTGGTTTATTGCGTACAATCGTTGGAAACGCTAGAAAAGCTCAACGAGGTGAATGGTCATGTTCGATTAACCTTGAATAAGTTACCTGGAATACGAGGAGATCTAGTCAGGACTGAACCTAAATGGAAGGAGTGGACATTTACTGAACTGGTTGCAGCCCTATTTTCCTGGACAGAAAGAAACCCGGTGGAAACGAAACCGAGCCAACGTGAACCTGAGCCCAACAAGCCGACCTAAAGAATCGTGAATGCGTTTACTGTGCAGCAAAGAATCACAAGTCCTTAGCTTGCGACACGGTGACAACTGGCGAAGAGAGACGTAAACTTTTGATGGAGAAAAAACTATGCTATAATTGTACTGGTGCAAGACATAGAGCTTCGGAGTGTAAAAGCAAGCAAACTTGTCAAAACTGCGGTCGAAGACATCACACTTCTATTTGTGATAAGAAGCAAAGTTCAGAAAAGTTGTTGACAGCGCATCATTCCAACGATCCAGAGGTGATATATCCTGTTGTCATTATCGATGTCGAAGGCGTGAAATGCCGAGCTCTTCTGGACTCCGGGGCGGGAAGTTCATACGCTTCCGCAAAGCTATTGGATCTACTACACAAGAAACCGACGGAGACGACGATCAAGAGAATTGAAATGCTCTTGGGATCGACCACAACGAGAGTGGAAACTTTCAAAGTAAAGATCAGCGCAATGGATGGTAACTTCAGCATGGAGGTCCCCCTGAGCAAAGTCAACCGACCACAGCTCATGGAATTTAGCAACCCTCGATACGAGAACCTACTGAAGAGGTACTCCCATCTGGATGGAGTGAAGATGATCGACGACGACGAGAAGGATCAACTTCCAGTACATGTGGTATTGGGCGCCAGTGAGTATGCCAGAATAAAGACGAAATGTGGACAGAAGGTCGGGTCACCAGGTGAACCAGTGGCTGAGAAGACTGTCCTTGGCTGGACAATTATGTCGCCCGGAACAGAAACAGATTCAAGCAAAATGCTGCTCACTCAGACCTCTAGCTTAGATTACGAGGAGCTATGTCGACTGGACGTACTGGGCTTGGAAGACACCGCAGAGAATGATCAAAACACAGTACACGCTGAATTCAAAGAGCAGCTCAGCCGAGACGCCGCTGGTTGGTACGAAACAGGTTTGCCCTGGAAAGGTAATCATCCAGAACTACCCAGCAACAAGAAAGGAAGCCTTCAACGCCTGCAGTCGCTGTTGCGGAAGTTAAATCGCACGTCCAACACAGAAAAGTACAACGAGATCATACAAGAACAACTGCGAGAGGGAGTGGTGGAGAATGCCCCCAACCAACCGAAAGGCAGAGAATTCTATGTTCCACACAAACCGGTTATAAGAGAAAATGCTGAGAGTACCAAGTTACGCGTCGTCTACGATGCCTCAGCGAAAGAAAGCGAAGGAGTGCCTTCCCTCAACGACTGTCTACATACGGGACCATCCCTACAGAACAAGCTTTGGAGTGTCTTGGTCAGAGGAAGGTTCCATCCTGTTGCCATCACTGGGGATTTGGAGAAGGCCTTTCTGCAAGTCAGAATCAGGGAGGATGATCGAGACGCGTTACGGTTCTACTGGAAACCTGGTGAGCAAGCTGAACTCCAGACTCTTCGATTTACCAGAGCCTTATTTGGACTGGCACCTTCACCATTCTTACTGGGAGCAGTCATCGATCACCATCTGGGCAGCTGGGAAAGCCGCAAACCGGAAGTCGTGGCCGAGATACGAAAGAGCATTTATGTTGACGACCTTATATCAGGATCCACCACAGTTTCTCAAGCAAAAGAGCTAAGAGACGGTGCTATTGAAATATTTGACGACGCGACGTTCAAGCTTCATAAATGGAACTCTAACGTGGAGGAGTTGGAGCCAAAAGGTGAAGTTCCTGAACAAGATGAAACAACGTTTGCCAAACAACAGCTAGGAGCGAGGGTCAACGAAAGCAAGATTCTGGGTCTATCTTGGGACAAAAGGAACGACACCTTGAAGGTTGTGTACAGGTATCCCAAAGTAAGTTCAGAGCCGACGAAGAGGAGTGTCTTGGCAGATCTAGCAAAGATCTACGATCCACTGGGCCTCGTTTCTCCTACGATGCTAACGGGCAAACTTATTTACAGGGATATCTGTGACCACAAGATTGCTTGGGATGCACCTATACCAAGACAACTCGGTGAGCGATGGCAGAGATGGAAAAGCAGCCTACCAAGTGACGTCATCGTGCCCAGATCCACCGTGCGTTATCAAGAGCCAATACAATCCATAATCCTACATGGCTTTGGTGACGCCAGTGCAAATGGAGTGTCTGCAGCAATTTACGCAGTGGTGTGTCAAGAATCAGGAACCACTCAACGCCTTGTAGCAGCGAAGGCACGTCTGGCCAAACGAAATACGACGATACCGCGGCTGGAGCTCGTATCAGCGCACATGGCCACCAACCTCATTTCTAATGTTAAGAATGCACTAACTGTCGGTTTTCCCGTGACAGAGATACACTCGTGGCTGGACAGCAGTGTAGCGCTGCATTGGATTCAAGGACGTGGGGAATACAAGCAGTTCGTGTCCAATCGAGTCTACAAGATTCAAGCTCATCAGGAGATCATTTGGCACCACGTTCCAACGACAGAAAACCCCGCTGATCTCGGGAGCAGAGGCGGTAGCGTGACGAATGCGGAACTATGGTGGAACGGACCAGATTGGTTGGGAAACTCTGACAAGTGGCCACCACAAATTAGTATCAAATCATCACCAGAAAGCCAAGCTGAAGCCAAGCTCATAAAGGAAGTAGTTGGGACAACCTCTGGACAAACTGACCAGTTCGATGAGCTGCTAAGCAAACACCAACTGTGGAGAGTTTTGCGCGTGGGTGGATGGATCAACCGGTTCTTGAAAAACTGCAAATGTGATCAAGCCAACAGAACCTCTGGTCCACTGCGTACCGAAGAAATAGAGTACCAAAAACGATGGTGGACCAAACGTGTACAAAGTGAAGCAAGAAGCCATCCAAGGTTTCAGGAGGAGAGTTTGGAACTCAACCTGCAAGAGAACGACGATGGTGTTCTAGAATGTAGAGGAAGAATCCAAGGCATCTATCCGGTCTATCTTCCCGACACTCATCCCTACACCGAGAAACTGGTGGAGGAATCGCACTTGCAAACGCTCCATGGGGGAGTTGCATTAACCATGGCTCACATGCGAAACAACTACTGGGTACCTAGATTGAGACGGCTTACCAAGCGCGTGAAAAAGAATTGTTGCGGATGCAAGCGAGCTCAAGCGACAGCCTATGCGACTCCACCTCCTGGACCTCTCCCAACAACGCGAACAGAAGAAAAAAACCCGTTCGAGGTGATTGGAGTGGACTTCGCAGGACCCATCAAATACTTGACCAAGCGCCGAACAGAAAGAAAATCTTATTTGGTCGTCTACGCCTGCAGCCTGACCAGAGGCCTCTACTTAGAATTACTACCAAGCCTGGAAACCGAAGAGTTTCTAAGTAGCCTCAAGCGCTTCGTGGCAAGAAGGGGAAGACCCAAGATAATATATTCCGACAATGGTGGAACCTTTGTTGGGGCGGTTAACTGGCTTCGGCGAGTGATGAAGGATGAGTGCGTTAACAACTATTTAGCCAAGCAAGAGATTAAATGGCGATTCAACCTTAGCAGAGCGCCATGGTGGGGTGGCCAGTTTGAACGGATGGTGGGGCTGGTCAAGTCTGCAATGTACAAGACTATCGGCAAAGGGAACTTGTCCTGGAAGGAATTGCAAGATGTTATTTTAGACGTCGAGGTAGCCATCAACAACAGACCTCTCGACTACATTGAAGACGATGTTCAATTACCAATTCTTACCCCGAACGCGTTGCTCCTTGGACAACCAAATGCGATCCCAGAAATGGAACCTAGCAACATTCAAGAAATTGATCTGCGAAGACGCGCGAAGTATTTGCGAAAGTGCAAGGAAGCAATGTGGAGCAGGTGGACCAAAGAGTACCTAAGAGGGCTGAGAGAACGACATAATTTAAAACACGAGAGAAAGTCATACGTTCCATCGTTGGGCGATGTTGTAATCATCAAGAGCGAAGAGCGGAACCGGGGAAAGTGGCCCCTTGGTGTAATTGTGCAACTAATAATCGGAAGGGATGGTATTGTTAGAGGAGCCAGACTACGTGCTGGAAAAGGCCATTTGGAACGCGCTGTACAACACCTGTACCCCTTAGAACTGTCGTGTGATCGGACTGTTCCAAAATCACAAGTCGAGTTGAGAGCCGAGGCCTCGGAGTTCCGACCCAAAAGGAATGCAGCGGCAGTGGCTAAGATACGTATACAAGACGACGCTGAAGAAACCGATGAATTTGCGTAGCAAGTGAGAAATGAACGATGAACTCATTATCGACACTAACTTTTAACATTTATAATTGTTCTAATTGTTGTGTTGACCAATCTTTATGGTCTGAGACATAACATATAGCTGACATGTGAGCTATATGGGGGGAGTGTGTTGGGGATTATAACACTAATTAAGTGGACTGTTTATGTTAATTGAATTATAAGGTTATTATAGAGGTGAGAATAAAACTGTCAGTGAGTTGAGTGTTACCAAGATGGTAACCAGGGACTGGGCTGGTTAGTAAAAGGAGTGAGAACCGAGACATGTGTGATTATAGGTAAAATAAAAGCTTAAAAACCAAACTGTGACTTGTCGTGGATACTGGGGGAGGCACATTCGCGACACAAATTCCCTCAATCGACGAAGGGCACCTAAGCCTGATGTGATTTTCTTACAGATGCTTTCAGTGTTTTTTTTCCAGGACAAATGTTGGTCAATAAATACTCCCAGGGTTTTGCATTCGAAAACTGGTTTAATTGGCTTTTTGTCTATATTTACTTTGATCTCAGAAAGTGAAACATTACTTATCAATGGCCTTGAGGCAATCAACATAAATTCAGTTTTTGCAACATTAAGACTAAGTTTATTAGCTATTAACCATTTTCTGAGGTTTTCTAAATCTGAGTTCATGACGGTTGGTTTCGACTATGCGCGAGAACATTGTTTGTATTGGCGATCTAAATTCAGACACAGTAATACATTTACACCCTCTATACAAATAACAAACAGGGGAAATGCCTATACTCGACATGTGTGATATTTATGATTTAAAGTTAAACTCCATCATCAATAAACCAACCGATTATCATGCCTTGACGTTATATTAACTAACGTTCCAGCATTTACCAAGGACTCTGGTGTTATTGAGACAGAGCTTAATGATCACTGTTTGGTTTATACCGTCTTAAATACCAAACATTTGCGACCTAAATCACAAGCCAATATAAAGCGCTCGTTTAAAAAGTTTGATCAAGCAGCGTTTCTTGAAGAACTCATGAAAGCGCCTTTCTCCGCTGCTTATGTGTTTGATGATCTTGATGTCTACTGCATGGTGTTGGGAAAACCTATATTGGACGAACGTGTCCTCGTTAAAACGTCTCACAGGCACCCATTGAGTACACGCATCTAATGTTATAACCAATGAAACTCGAAAAATCACGAGAAAGCGATCGATTAAAGAAAAAGTTTCAGTACAAATAAAAAAACCGGCAACAGAGGGTCGTCAGCATGAAAAGAAAATCAGTACAAGATCATTTAAAAAAACTTTGTGCAGAAAAATGTAGTAACCAGAGAAAGTTCTGGAATACAATATAAATCCGTATATTAATTCCCGGAAGATTAAAAACAACGGTCGCAAGTGGTGGTCAGACGTGAATAAATATTTCTCAAGTGCGGTTAAGGCGGATTTCCATTCAGTGCTTTTTATCGCGCGATCGACTTTATTCGATCGCTTTCTGTTGAATTGTGAGCTCTCGACCGGATTATATATATTGAACTCTATTGAGGAATAATTTTTCCGTTAAAAATGATGCGCGTCATGATTGTCATCGTAATATGACGACAAAGCAATTAAACACCTCAAGTCTTGAATCTTGCTGGACGCCACAATAGTGTGGCAGTCGCTGTTTCTTTTGAACGTGAACTATACAGTATACGCATCATTCGGGTGACGTTTCATATAAATCCCAAAATAACAGACTATCGGTAGTACTGTTACGTTATTGTTCTAAAAGAAAGTATTATCGTAAGAGTTAGGGTGAGTATTATGTTCAGGGTTACGGTTAGAAGAAAGAGTTCAGCGGTTAGCCTGCGACGCAGTCTGGGGAAAATTCGGGCTGCGTCGCCGTCGCAGGCTAGTTCACGGTAAGTTTAATGTATTTCGTTCGAAATCAGCTCTTTCGCTTGTGTTCCACAATGTGTTCCACTGGTTAAACAGGATATAAAACTATAGCCTGGTTTTCCTACCTTTTTATAGCTCCTTGTCTTCGTTGCGCTCGAAGACAACATGCGACAAAAACACCTTGAACACGTGTATGTCAAAGAAAGACAGTTGTCAAAATACTGATTTTTAAACAGTCAAAACCATACAGGAAACACAAAGCGAAATCAAGTATTTATGATTTTCGCCACAGAAGTTTATAACACATACGATAACAAAAAGATAAAACATTTAAACACATTAAACTTACCGTGAACTCCTTTCCAACTCAAAACTCCCAATCAATGATCAGAGTGCACACTCGGAAACTCGCACGCTATAGACAAACGCAGAGAGTGCAGTATACCTGTGCTGACAAAGTGGCAGAGATAAGACTTCGCTGGTTCAATTCCAGCCGGAAGGCCTTGATGTTGCATTTTTCGCAACTTTTCAACATTCGAAATTTTCCTTCACCATGAAATCCTTAAAATCTAAATAGACTCACACCATGCATATCTTGTGTAAAGAATTACTATTCACGAAGCAAAGTTTAAAGCTTATTATTCTACTTGTTATAGTTGAAAGCAAAACACTAAGAGCTTAGTTAAAATCTTGGATCGCATGCTTGCAGAGCACAGAGATATTAAGAAAATCACATGAAAATCAGTTTACAACATTTACCACGCCTATAAAAAAGGAATATATTTTATGCTCAAATCACAACTTTGTTTCAGAAATGAAGAATCTTCAGTGGGCACTAACATGTTCCAGACCACCTAGGATGCTGTGTTTTATAGTTTCTACATGCTGGAGCGCGACCCACTGCGGGACTAACCACAAATAACAATCTAATCCAATTTATTATATCTTTGCCAAAACTAATACGTATACTATATAAGTTTACTTAAGTGACAGGGTCTCAGCAACAGCGATAACCAATTACTGCGGACCCGCATGCATAACTATCATATACATTTTTGGAGTGTCTGTTTTTCCTTGCTATCATGGGTTAGACGGTTCAGATAGCACTCTTCCACTTTATTCTTAGTAAGAAGCCTGTGTGTAGTATTACGGTATAAACAAATTGACAAAAAAAAAGTAAAAAAGTAAAAAAATAATATAAAAATTCCATAAAAATCATTATTAAAAATTCCATATCCGAGATCGTTAGTATAGGATCATAACAATTAAATTTCACATCTTAACCGATCACGAATGTCGAAGTTGTTGGTCGAAACGTCTTAAAGTTTTTATGAACGTCGCCGTTACGTTTTTATCTATAGTCAATGTCAAGCCTTTTTATAAACCTTTTTAGAATATGTATAATTCTGACAGCAATTTTCTTCCTGAAAGAAAGATGAGTGATAAACAATTTTAAGACCATCTTAGTAAGCTAATGCTGGAATTTTAAGTGCGGTGATGTTTACGGCCGAATATTATGTCTGGCTAACGACAATGAAAATGAGAAGAAACTGCTGTGGTTTTGATTATCTGAGTGAGAGCATATTGGGATTATTTTTATAGCCGATCAAATTTATACACTATACATAAGTGAAGCGTCTGCACTAACTGTGGTCTGCGCGCAATAGCCTGCGTGGCAGTCCAACAAAACCTCTGTAACCGAGATTTGGTTCGTCTGCGACGTAGGCTAGTACGCTAACTGATTTTAAGAACTCTTTGTTAGGCTAAATGATTTCAAGAACTTTTGAAAGTAACTTTAAAGGTTACTGTCCATGTCCCAAGGACACTCCAATCTAGTGTCTTCATCAGGGGTGATCGTTGTAAGGTTATAGGATCCCTATTTATATCTTCATAGAAACCGATTATCACGTGATCTATTAAAGTAGACACTTTAATTATTATCCATTAAAGTAGACACTGAAGTGAAAGAATCGCTAGCATTATTTCGCTTTAATGAACAGAGAAGCGCGGAAAGAGCGTTCACTGAAAATTTGAAATGAATCTGGTACATACATAGTCTTGGCGCTATAAACTCTTAAAGTTTGTCATGGCTAATCCATTTTGGGAGAAATATGAATGCTCGATCGGAGCTCCTGATGACGTATGCAGATAGATGTACAACTATGCATAATAATAATAATAATAATTATTTATTTATATAGCGCCGTTTCCTATAGCTCAATGGCGCTTTACAAAACTTTACAATGCATATACAAAGTTTTAAACTAATACAGAGTTTTATACTTGGTGTTAGACTATTAACAAAACTATCAATTTATAAATATTATAACTACTATAAAACTACAACTACTATAAAACTACTATAATATAACAACTATAAAATTTAAACCACTTAGTCATAAAACTGTTTAAACAAATATGTCTTTAATCTTATTTTAAAAGTAGATAATGATTCACTGTTACGAATGGAGTCTGGTAATTCATTCCACAACTTAGGCGCAGCATATGAAAACGAACGTTCACCATAGTTCACTAGTTTTGCTGGAGGTACTGCAAGAAGTCCTTTCGATGATGAACGCAAATTCACTGATGATGCATGTAAATGGTTTTAACATATCCCTAATGTAACATGGTGCTAGACCATTAAGTGCTTTGTAGGTAATGAGAAGCATTTTATAGATGATACGTTGACTGACGGGGAGCCAATGAAGCTGTTTCATGACAGGAGTGATATGATCAAATTTTCTACTTCTTGTTACCAAACGGGCAGCAGAGTTTTGCACTTTTTGTAATCGATCTATAATTAAAGGATTTAGGCAGCCCATATAGTAGAGAATTACAACTATCTAGTAATAAAGGCGTGAACTAGAGTTTCAGTGTCAGACGTAGATAGGTAATCTCTTATTCTTGCTATATTACGCAGATGGAAATAACATGCTTTGCAAGTAGTAGTAGTAGTAGTAGTAGTCTTTATTAATCCTCAATCAACAAGGGAACCATCAACAAACGTGATAGTTTTACAGAAATAAGTAAGTTAATATATATAAATATTTATATATATATATGTATATGTATAAACAAGAATAATTAATATTATATTAAATAAAGTTGAAGAGGCATCTATTAATAAACGTTCGTTTAAAGCGATCAGTTCTTACTTTAGGAAGTATATAGTCATGGCCTCGTTCTCTCAGTATACGAGTTCTCTTGCATGGCAATAAGTCATTCAGTGGGTTACATGGGTTTGCTGTAATCATTTTCCACATCTTACGGTCTCTATCATCTATCATTTCTTTTATAGTAATAAGGTCAGAGATATAACCAAATCTATAAGCTCGGCGAAGAAAGCTATCAATCTGGCTCAAATACTTCGAGTCATAAGCACTACCCCAGACTTCAATTCCGAAATAGAAAATGGACAGAACCAAACTGTTAAAAAGCAGATTTAGGTCTTCCTTGGTATAACCATAGTGTTTACACACCCGTAATATATGGAGTCTACTACTTGCTTTAGTGATCAAAAATTTAAAGTGCTTATCCCAGTTATTTGGGTTATCCTGAAAGGTTATCCCTAACAATTTGAGAAAATCTCTACGTTTAATATCTTCAATAGGGTCCGGGAGGGGCTTTTGAACATTACCATGAATGACCATTTCCCAGGTTTTTCCCAAATTAAGAACCATCCGATTTATCCCCGCCCAAGCCTTGATGTTAGATACCTCCTCAATAGAGCTGTCAATACAATCATCTCTAAATGGAACAATTAGGGTCAGATCATCAGCATATTTAATTAAGGTGTTTTGAACTGGGTAAAGGGCCTGAATGTCATTTACCATTACTGAAAAGATAATGGGACCTAGGATGGTTCCTTGGGGTACGCCCTTATTAATAGGTAAGAAATCAGTAAGAATTCCATCAACCTTGACCCTCTGTTTTCTCTCCGAGAGAAAACTTATAATCCAGTTAAGTATGTATGGATTAATGTTTAAGAATTTCAACTTATCACAGATAATATCATGGGGGACAGAGTCGAATGCCTTACTAAAATCAAATGAAAAAATTCTAACCGAGCTAGCTTTCTTATCTAACAGTTGAAGCCATGTGTGCTGACAATTAATAAGGGCCATGGTGGAGTTTATCCCCTTTTTATACGCATATTGATCAGAACTAATACTTTCAGTATTAAGATTAGATAGTTCACTCTTACACACAACTCTCTCAAATAATCTCATAATTACATCAGTATCGGAGATAGGGCGAAGCTGATTATTGCCGAGTAAAGGGGCTTCCTTTGGGATCGGAGAGACGTTGGCAAGTTTCCATAAATCAGGTACTGCTTGATGGTAAAGAGAAGAGTTGAAAACTGAAGTAACAACGGGAGCCAGATCATAAGCATAATCCCGCCAAAACCAAAAGGGTAGCTCGTCAGGTCCACAGCTTGTACGCTTGATGTTGAGTAAGAAGTTCCGTACAATATAGACTGATAACACTGGAACACGTGTGCCATCTGGGATGTCAACTGGAGTAGGAGCAACATAATTCAGATCAGTATTGATTTCTTGAAAATACTTATTTATATCCATAGGATCCAAAATGTTACTAATAGGAGCAATACTACCATTCCGCCCAGTAATAGTGTTTACTATTGCCCACCATTTTTTGCTAGCTTTAGGATGTTCTAGTCGTTCTTTCTTGACTGCATTGGCCTGATTAATACGAATAAGTTTATTAATCCGCTCTTGAAAATGTAGATTGGCAGCCTCTTTATTATTATGCAAGTTTTTCTTACGGATGTTAAGAAGAAGTTTAACTAGAGGTGACATGAAAGGAGGATCTCGGTTGGACATTCTGACTGATTTGTACGGAAAGTATTCATTAAGGAGTGAAACAAGTGAATTCTGTAGGAGTTGAACTTGTTGTGATGGATCTGTACAGGTTTTGATGGCTTCCCAGTCACATTTCTCAAAGGCATGTGCCATAGCTATCTTATGTTGGTCACGTACATCTCGAAATGTGACAGTTCTTCTTACTGCTTTACACCTTACACGGGGGTAAGTAATTACTCGCGCATGATCTGAGCGCACAAGACAGTTTCCAACTAAGACTTTTGACCATAGCAAGGGCACATTAGTGATGAAGACATCGAGTATGCGGGAGCCTCTAGTGGGTACCTTTACCAATTGCTTCAGGCAAAGTTGGTTAAGGAGATTCTTGACATTGAGTTGATTAATGTCCCCACCAATGATAATTCTAGCATTAGGGTCAGCATTCAATATTGTTTCACCACTATTAATCAGATGATCAACTAGGTCTAATGATGTTTGTTGATTTGAATCAGGAGGATGATATACAGCTCCAATATGATATAATGAATTTGGTGTTTGTATTTGACACCAAAGACATTCAAAAAGATTATCAAAACTGTCGCCAGGATGAATAATAGACCAATCATTTCTGCAGATAATAGCAACTCCACCTCCAACTCGACATTGTCTATCTTTCCTCAAGATGGTATATCCCCTCGGACAGACTAAATAATCAGCCACAGAGTTATTTAACCAGGTTTATGAGATAATGCATATGTCGATGTTATTGTGGTTAAGTTCAGCATACAAAGCGGCTGCAGCATCGGCTTTTACAAGGGATCTTGCATTGATGACCATACAGACCGGGATATATTTTGGTTTAGATGGACACGGCTTATGTAGTTTGATAGGTACAAGATTACGGGTTTGACCAGCGAAACGTTTCGTTATGCCGAATCGATTGAAATTTGGTCGTAAAGTTGATATACGTGAATTTGAATTCATTGTCGACTTGATCTTTCCTCCTCTTGCTCCACGAAAGTGGAAGAGATTGAGTTTCTACAATATCACAACTGTAGATGATTTTAAATTATACTTAATAGTCTTTAAACGCAGTAGCTCGAAACGTGAATAACTAACAGCAATGGCATCCGACCGTGACGACGAAGGCATATTCGAACCATAATTCGCAAAGGCATCATTTTTAAAAGGGCCAGGATTGCTTGCCACATCCATGCAAATAACCAGGTCTGCGACGAACAGTTTTGCTGGCTGAACCACACAGATAGAACCATGTTTCGTAAATTTTAACAAAGGATACGGTATACAATGGTTCGAAGCGAGAGCTGTCCTTTTAAAGTGCAGTCTATGAATATGAACGAACTCCCGATCACGCCAGGATCCGGTGTCTTCATACACATCCAACACCCCCCCATAAAAGACATTACACCTTAAAGACTTGTTTCTTTGCCAATTCTTGTGGATATTAAGGTTTAATAAGATTAAGATTATATATATACGGAGAGCTAATTTAAGACTGGCAGCCATGATGGCGCTCACATGAGACATACAAGTGTTAGTGATATGTTGATCTAGAGTCATATGTTGATCAAAAGTTACACCAATGTTACAAGCTGAAGTGGTCAGTAATTGAATCCTGGAATTAGATACATTCATATGTTCTATAGCAGGGCGTGGACGATGGCGTGCATTTATTACTAGCAGCTCCGTCTTGTCTCCATTTAATTTTAGTTTATTACTGACCATCCACGAGTCAATCTCTCTCACACACGCTTCTATTCGCACTAGCGCTCCTGATTGTTCATCTGTAGTTAACAACAATAGATTATGGAATAATGGGTTAAACAAGTACTGGTATAATTTAGATAATACATAATGTTGTGCTCTGTTGCATAGGCTAGGATTGTGTTAATTACTATTGGAATAAAATATGCATGTGTTAATTAATATTATGATAGCAATAGAGGTCTTCCAGTGGAGTAAAATATTTATCAATAATCTTATGCAGCTATATTTTATATTGCTATATATTGGTGTCTTACGCAGCTATATATATTTCCTAGTGATCGGACCGATGGTAGTATTAATACCAGAAGACTTAAAGTGTTTATATCATATAGAGTGAAAAATTCAGTTTGAAATAAACTCTCTTACTTGAAAGAACTACCGGTAATATAATTATAATTATAAAGATTGGCATTTACTTCCATAATATCACTTAGATCTTTAGATATTAAGATTTGTTTGATATGTAAATGTCCTCACATGTCCTCAAATGTCCTCATAATGACTTACATGTATTGAAGATCGCCTGTATATATATACAGTTTTGGGATTTTGTAACAAAATTATGAAAGTGTCTAATCCCATTCCCATGATACTATAAACATACGAAGTTACTTACGTTTTGAGTGCTTTGATTTAATAATCCCAAAGATATATATACATGCTTTTTCAGTAAGTTATTATACAGTGTGACATCACAGTGAGGATCCGGCCTTTACATATCAAACAAATCTTAATCAGTGCAGGTTGATATAATTGCACCCAAAAAGTAAACACTTTGAGTTATTTAGTTTGATGTCTAATTATGAAACAATGAAATTCAGAACAACACAAGCTTGATAGTTTAAAGGCTCTCAGAGATACATGTAGTGTCTACTATAAGTCCATTGGATTGGCAAATCAATGGGTTATGTATTTTTATTAAAATAACTAAGGACTACGCTATTACGGCGAGCGAGGGGTTGTTGCGTACACGTATTTCTAGTAACTCGATAATACAGCATGGCTAAGGTGATAGTTCGACTAGATTTCGTCGTTTTTGACGAAATTTAAGTCGTTTTAATTGCAAAAAGATGTCAAGGTATACCTGGATATGTATCCAGTGACACTCATTCACATTGTTCCAAGCACATAGAATTCTTTCCCCTCAAAATAGCCTTGTGAAAGATTATTCTCTATCCTTTTAATCTGATGCAGCATCTGTAGCAGGAGGACGATAGACGCCAGCCACGAGAATGGGTTTAATCCGAGGATGGTAGACTTCTAACCACAAAATCTCCAAGTCATGGCTTTCCAAGTCAATCCTTCGATTTATTGAAATTTCAAGGCGTACATATTACATATAGCCAGGAATAGCCAATTCGTTATCAGATATGTTCCATCAAGAAATGTTTCAATAAGAAACAATACATCAGGAGGTCCAAGAAGCGACAAACTTGAAGTTTTAGTTGTTGTTATCCTAGATGTTGTAGTAGTAAATTCTGGTCCAGGGTTGGGGTGAATATTCCCAATAAGTAGGAGTCTTTTCAGCTGGAAGGAAGCAGTGTGGTTATTCCATAGTTGAATTTGGGAACGACAAAGTCCAAACCGCGTAAGCAGAAAAAAGTGGGTTCGAAACCCAACCAGGGACTCATTCACTCCAAAACATCTCATCATATTACCGTTCAATCTACAGACACGTGTTTGTTCATTTTGACACGTGTTTGCTCATCAGTGTATCTGCTGGCTAGGAATCACAAACTGATTGAAGGTTTATATTTTATGTCCATGACCCAATTAATCGAAAGTACTACAAGGCCCTCTAGTGATGCTTTGCTAGACCACATTTGATGTTCTACGGTGGACAATGTTAAAGTTTCTGTCCCGCAATTGGGCTGTCTGATCACTTTACAGTACGGCTAGATAAAGGGAAGACACATTTGACAATAAAGTACCGGTCTTTCAAATATTTTGATTACATTGACGTAGTCGATGCTGACCCTGATACAGCTCTGGATACGTTTAACTCTTTCCTGTCCGGCCCAATCAAAAGGGGTCATAGAAGACCCCCGAAGTCGTCAATCGAAAAACACGGCACACGGTAACACAAGATTAAAAATTGAAATTCCACAAGTGCCAGGGACTTGAGATCCACTCACACGCTAAATTTGATTTCATAAACAACTCTGCGATTGGTGGCATTTTGAATTTTTATGATGCTACGCGGGCGTGCAAGATGGTCTTTTCTAGAAAAATGGAAGTTTTTCAACCTGATTTATGATAATTAATGCTAATTTATATTAACATAATTGTCTAGTTCGGAAAATTCAAAAGCATTGGTAACGGCCGGTTTATTGGGCTTTCAGAAAAGGTATAGATTTCGCAACAGTTACGGATATTTCCTGAGATATCAATAGAACAAAGAGGAAGTTCAATTTTGGATGTTTTTCAGCCGGACAGGAAAGAGTAAAAGCGCGTCAAATTATGTCGCCAACCTCCTTGGATGACACCTGAAATTCTATCGGCTATGAAGAAACGGAATCATCTACTCAAATATGCCATCAGTATTTCTGGAAAACAAAACCGTAACTCTAATGAATGGTGTCTTTATCGAAAAGCGCGGAATGAGGTAGTGTGGGAAATCAATAAAAGCAAGCGTAACTTCTACAGAGAATCCATTGAAAAGAGTAAGGGGCAGCCTGCTAAAATGTGGAAATCTGTTAATGATATCTTGAAGCGTGATAAAAAGACAACGGCTCCTAGATCAAAGTAGATGGAGAAGACATTAACGACTCCCTTGGGATTGCCGAATCTTTTTCTAGCTATTTTTCCAACATCGCCAACGATATCCGGTTGAAATTGAAATTACGTCCAATCAACTCCGATTTTAAAAAGCTGAAATAATTTATTAAAGCCAAGTGCCCTCGGGATACTGCATTTGTTATACCAAGCGTTACGGAAAACTTTGTAAAGACCCAGCTACTTAAATTGAAAGTGAATACTGCTGTAGGAATTGATAAATTAGGAGCCAAACTTCTTAGCTGTGCTGCTCCTGTCATTGCTCCTTATGTTACAAGAATTATAAATATGAGTATAACCACTTCGAGTCGTCGACTGTCCCCAGACGCTGGAAGTGCGCCAGGAAGGTACTCGAAAGACATGTGTTTGATGCATTCTATGAATATCTGAGTGCTAACGACTTAATCTCTCACCAAAAATATAAAGGTTTTCGTAAACACCATTATTGCCAATCACTATTGATTAAAATAACTGATTATCTTCTTCATAGCATTGACGAAGGTAAAATATCAGGCTTGACTATGATTGATTTGCGCAATTGCGCAAGGCTTTCGATCTCGTAGATCATCCTACGCTCATTCATAAACTGTATCTTGGTTTAGGTCTTACCTCAGCAATAGGCAGTTTCAAGTTGTTATTGATAATCACTAATCAGCACTCGTCTACGGCCACCACAACATTTGGAGTACCTCAAGGGTCGAACTTGGCCCCTTATTGTTCATTTTACATATGAATCGATCTTTATGCGGATGATGCCACCCAATATGTTTCTGATAGATCCTTACAGAGTGTTGAAATTAAGCTCAACAAGGAAATACAGCAGTAATTAACAAAATGGTTTTAAACGAAGAAAAGACAAATGCGATGGTCATAGCATCCTCAAGGAAAGTTTCCACACTGGAAGCAGACATTGGTGTCACTGTAAATGGATCTCGTGTAGGTGCTGTCACAACTGAGAAATTGCTTGGTGTACATATTGATCAAAACCTAATTAAAAAGCTTGTCTATACATGTAGATTCTCTATGTAAAAAGATTTCTCAGAGACTTGGCATTCTCAGACGCATTAGACACCACCTTCCCCTTCAAGCCCGTATTGCTTTTTATAACTGTTTGATTCTGTCATTAATGGCTACTGCTGTGTGGTTTGGGGAAACACATCCCAACAAAATCTGGATAGGATACATCGTCTCCAAAAAAGAGCTGCACCATCATTGCCATTATTTTTACAGCTGGGCTGGCTCCCAATTTATGATAGAACAAGACGCCCGCTAGGCGTTAACTTGGGCCACTTTAATTTAGGGACATGGCGCGCATATTGCCTTTACAAAGGATAATTTTTGCATTGATTTCTGTAATCAGGCACTAAAGGCATTGTGCAGCGCTTTTAAAGTGGGAAATTTTTAGAAGCAAGTTGTGCTAGAAATGAGGACAAAGAAAAATCAGGCGTCTATATGCAGAACGCCTGACACGCCGACGAAATTTAATGTAAACAATAAACGCGGCAATGTTATTTTTTCTAATATCTGTTCGATTGAAGGTCTTCGTGTGTCAAAGTTTATATAAAAAACAACGGCAAGGTATACGAAACATATCTGTTACGAAATTACATCGGTTTAATGGATATAAAAGCATTAAATCATCGGGTAAACAACGAATAGATCTTGAAGCCATGTCCTTTGATTTTAGAGCCTGACACGCAGACGAAATTTAATGTAAACACTAAACACGGGCAATGCTATTTTTTCTAATATCTGTTCGATTGAAGGTCTTCGTGTGTCAAAATTTGTATAAAAACAACGGAAAGGTATACGAAACATATCTGTTACGAAATTACATCGGTTTAACGAACATAAAAGTATTAAAGTGCCTATATCACTTGTGGGATCTTTACATATTTATAGTAATTGGAACATTCTAAGAAGATTTGTAATATATCTTCTCAGGCGAAAATTTCATCTTCATGGACTTTTTTGCAGTTAAAGTTACCGGATATGACATCAAAGGAGGAATTTTTGAAGCAAGAAACAAAAGAAAACTGATTTGCAATTCCTCCTTTGATGTCATATCCGGTAACTTTAACTGCAAAAAAGTCCATGAAGATGAAATTTTCGCCTGAGAAGATATAGTACAAATCTTCTTAGCATGTTCCAATTACTATAAATATGTAAAGATCCCACAAGTGATATAGGCACTTTAAATCATCGGGTAAACAACGAATAGATCTTGAAGCCATGCCCATGTCCTTTGATTTTAGAGGCGAGTCTCGCTTTAATCGCTAATACACATTTTCTTATATAACATCTGATCTTCACATTTTAAGTAGACGAAACCTACAGCGTTCGATTCGCCAGATTCAAGTGATCATTTCGATATAGAATTGATGTAAATCGGATAAAAACACAACATTTCATGATTAATATTACGGAGTTTCACGGGATAAATGTCAACACAGTATAATATTTCCCTGCCCTTCGGCATGATTGATCTCTCATCTGTGTTTCTTTCATCTTCACATTTTAAGTAGACGAAACCTACAGCGTTCGATTCGCCAAATTCAAGTGATCATTTCGATATAGAATTGATTTAAATCAGACAAAAACACAACATTTCATAATGATAAATATTACGGAGTTTCACGGGATAAATGTTAACACAGCATAATAATATTTCCCTGTCCTTCGGCTGTCCATTCTGTCATCATGATTGATCTCTCATCTGTGTTTCTTTCATCTTGGAGAGAATCTTTGCAATGGTTTGCAGGTTAACAGGTCTCGGTAAACTTTCCAACTGCGATTCATTGTCAATAAAACGAAAGTCCGAAATCGCTTTGCCTTGCAACGACTATCTCTGTTATGTTGACGTTTCGTCCACGGTTCTCTCTTTAATCTCTCATCTGTGTTTCTCTCAGTCATCCAGTTATCTTGGAGAGAATCTTTGCATTAATTTGCGGGTTTACAGGTCTCGTAAATGCTTTTCAGACTGCGATTCATTGACAATAAAACTGGCCGAAATCGCTTTAATTCGCTATTTATACGCCCACGCAATAATTACATTCTCTCGACGTATAAAACGAAGAACATGACGACGAACATGACGACGAACATGACGACGAACATGACGACGAACATGACGACGAACATGACGACGAACATGACGACGAACATGACAAACACAGAAATCAAGCTGGATTTAAGACTTGTGCTCACCACAGGTGGCCCAAGTAATTAAATATTTTCGTGCAGTGACTATTTATAAAGCTTTTCATAATATAGCTCCCTCTTATATCACCAACTTAATTAGACCTTTTAACTCTGTTCATAGTGTAAATACAAGGGGCTCTGCTAATAATAATCTGAAACTTCCGAAAAGAATGTCAAAGGCTGGGGAGCGCACGTTTGCCTTTTTAGCATCTTCGGAATGGAACGCTCTCAACATCGAGATTAGAAATGCCTCTTCTCTGTCATCATTCTGAAACAATTATTTAAAGATGGCTTTTTCAGATTTGAAGGAAAAACTATCATAAGAACCAACTTTAGATAAGATATAAATCTATTTTAAAAAGCTTATAATCATATTAGTATCCTATTTAATAGTATATAGTTCATTTTTATTTATTTATTTTCTTATTATATTATATTACACTGTTTTAGGGCCTAGATGAAAATTATTGATGTAATTATAGTTACCCTGTGTAAATAAAGTGTTATATTATTAATTACATTCCATGAATGTTATTAAAAATTACTGCTCCTAATCGGACTCTGTCGACAAAAAGATGTTTTATATACTAATTTACTTACATGTATTTTCGGTTAAGAAATACCTAATGGGTTTCCGTGTTTGGATAACGTGATCCAAACACGCGGGAGAGAAATATCACTAAAAGTTATTAATATACTTAGATCAACATCGCAATTCTCCAAAAAACCATCAACTACCAATCAGGGGAGGTATATAGCAAAGAGCCGAAAATAAGGTTGAGGTAAAAACATCAGGAAAACATGCTTAGGAAGATGAAAAAGATATTTCCAGATGGATTTAATCACGAAAATATGCCGTTATATTTATGTTGGATTGCTGCAGATGTAAAGTGATGTTGTGAGTTTGCCTAGCCTTCATATTCTACAACACAGAATGTTTTTGTGGTTTTTTCTCACTGTCGAAGTGTTGTTCGGGATTTTTTGTTGGCTACAAGAACAAAATAAATAGTTTCTTCGTGAATATCCTGCCCGACGAGAGGTAAAATAAATATTTTACACCTTTTCGATGTTCTCTTGGTGGACTATATCTATAAAAATGTTGTCTTTTTGGGTTTTATAGAATGGTTTTCTCTCACTGTCGAAGTGTTGTTCGGTGATTTTTTGTTGGCTACAAGAACAAAATGGTTTCTTCGCAAATATCCTGCCCGACGAGAAGTAAGATAAACATTTTACACCATTTCCATGTTCTCATTTCCATGGTGGACTATGTCTATAAAAGTGTTGTCTTTTGGGGGTTTCATTGAAATTTTCAATAAGGTAAACTTCGCCCTCATAAATTATACGGAAATTCTCGGTCGCTCTAGCGTTGCTTTGTCCACTTTGAATACTTATAATTTCCTATATATTTTCGGCCTATTTTTGCAAAATCTTGTGAAAATTAACAGGGAAGATTGCTATATTTTATTTATAGTTATTGTGCATACTATGTAGAATGTTAATGTTTAAAAACGATGATGGGCCGGCATGATTTGCTTTTTGTGTGACACGACCTCAAAATTCCCGTGTTTTGGATAACCTGATCCAAACACGGGTATTAGCCAATCAGAACACGCGTAGCACACTTGTTATTTTATAATCTATTATCCAATGAATCTTATCCTAACTTTTCCATTAGTGTTACTTGACAAGTTCAATCCCATGGGATATACAATTCTACTCGCACGCCTTTGTAGGCGTTCCAGAGTTTCACAATTCTCTTTTCCACAACCATGCCAGGTCACACAACAATATTCCAAAACAGGAAGTACCATAGATTTGCAAAGGCGATTTACAGATTCTGATGTTAGTAATGTTCTTGCTCTCTTAAACATATCAAATGTCCTAGACACCTTCCGTTTCACATACGAAATGTAATTATTAAACGACGATGATTCGTCCACTATCACTCCCAGATATTTAAACAATGACTTGCTATGTTTAATCGGCTCTCCGTTTACTCGAACATCCAAATCTTCATAATCGGCAAGACGTAATCGTTGGCGAGTGCCAAAAAAGACAAGTTCCGTCTTCTTCATATTCAGAACTAGTTTATTGCGCTCCAGCCATTCTGATAACAAATTTAAATCAAATTTTAGATTTAATTCTATATCATATGATACCGATGATGAATAATAGACTAAGAGAACCGTGCCATCTGCGTGCATCATAACATTTGAAAACCGGAGACAAGATGGCATGTCGTTGATATACATGGTGAAAAGTATTAGACCTAAAATTCTTCCTTGCGGGACTCCCATTGTAATAGGCAAAGAACTCGAAAATTGGTTACCAATATTATAGGAATTATGTCAGCTGTCTGTGCTATAGCAACTGCAAAAAACAGTATAGGATAACTGTGCTTTAGGTATCCACTCCTTGGTTTTTTAAACACAGCGAATCATGTCTATAATCATTTCTTTACAACCACAGCGAATCATTTCTAATATTTCTGGAGGAGCTCGTGACATGTCGCTGGGTAGCATCAGTGGAGTAAGTAATCTGGTTGTGTTGTCTCTGCACCAGCCAAATTCAGTTGCATCGAGACGTGGGGGATCTGCCTGGAAGTGTGCTCGCTTCACATTTTCCGCAAATGCTTCTAACGTTGGGGGAAGTGACTTCAATTTTCGCACCTTCATCACTCCAGGTTTTGCTGTTTTGGCTAACCATATCTGATAGCGAACGTCCGACATGCTACCACTGTTTTTGCTACCATAGCAAGCAGCTAGAAACGATGTGGCTTGTGCTATCATCGGATCCATGTCACTGTTAGGCTCACCAATTGAGTCGAGTTTCAGTCCCTTCGAAAGAATCTTAATGGCGGTGACTTTCCCAATACCCCAAAGATACCCGACTGTGTCACATCCCGCAGTGAGTGCGTGTGCAGCCAGCAGGTGTGGAACAATTGAAGCATTCTTTAGCGCTGTTTAACCTAGTATGTTAATCATGCCTCTTTGAGCACTTGTTCCTTCCATCACCACTGTGCACGTCAACTTGCTATGTGCGTAATAATACAGCAACAAGACGTCCGTGTCGTCGCATATTACTTTGATGACTTTGTTCCTTGCGTTGCCACCTCGACCATCTGCTGGACCATAATCACATCAGCCTCTTCGTGGCTTGTTCAGGTTCAGCTCATCGATATATTTGCCAACAAATACCAGAAAGAGTCAGCCTAGCTACTGCAAGCAACTAATACCAGCTACAACCATAGATTGGTATTAACAGGACCATCTCCTACTCCGCAAGAAGTAAGTCAAGGAATTGTAATCCAAAGGAGTGACCTTGCACCTGCGCGGATTTGGTGACATCCGCTCGTCAGCGATCCAGCCGATAACTTCGTGTTGTACCCTTTATACTATATTCATAATAGCGATCGAAGACGAGATATACATCGCTGTGTACCAGCTTGGAAAGGACAAACGATAATTTTGCGGCAAGTGAATGATCCAGAGAATCGCACATCCTTCGTTTTCTAGCTATAATAAACTCGCCTTCGTTTTCCAGCTATAATAAACTCACCTTCGTTTTGCAGCTATAATAAGTTGTTTGCTTTATCTAATTCTAAATTTTAAGAATGTTTTTAATTCAAATACCAAAAAAGGCTTTAATTGAACAAACCAAAAATACTGTAAGTATTTTAGAAGATGGCTGCTGCAAATATGAGCCTGCAAATTGTTTGGTCAGTACTATTCTCTTCTATTTTGTATTTTGACTGATTTTGACTCATTGTGATTATTTTACAGGCATGGTACGTTATATCCAACCATTGCCGCCACATTGGAATCCAAGATGGCCGCCATAATTGATGGCACATGTACGTTCTTTATAAAAGTGTTCAAAGAGAAATATTGAAGTTATTAACTAATAAATAGCATATTGTTGTTTTTGAAATGTGGATTATTTCAAATTCCCCAAAGATGCCAGGATGGCATCATCCAGATTATTAATCTCCATACTTCAAAGATACAAAAACATACAAAACCATTGGGGGGCCTACAAAACAAGGTGAGCCTACAAACTGCCATTTGGCAACCAGACTAACAGTAACTTTGAAAGTTACATTCAAAAAACTTTTTTAAGCCAGAGTAGCATCAAACTTATGTCTGATTTATCACCTGGTTGCGTTGGGAAATTATTTGTTCATAATTTAGATATTATCCTTGAAATTAATAATTAAGCAAGCATGCTCAGTAAGCCATAAATATGACATATCATAGAGTGCAGGGCCAACATTTCACTGGTTTGAATTACTTTTACATTTGTAGAAGATAATATAGTATTAGAAAAAGGTAATATAGATTATTTATGTATTTATATAGTTTTTCGGAGTGATAAATAATTAAAACCTAAGCACGCTATGGTCATACCAGCGGATATCACTAGTAATGAAAAACAAGCGGAATGTTTTGCTAATGTGAATGAACAAGAAATTAGGTATTTACTTGATACGAGCTTATGCAGCAACAAAAAGACAGAATATATAGTACCCTTTCTCAAAAATGTCATTTTTAATAAACAAACGTTTTAGGTGTATACGAGATATTAGTATAATTTCTGAGCTTAAACGAGTTCTGATTGGCCAGTAACTCTGAGACGATAGTAACTATCACATTACTAGAAATCATACTTGAAAAGTGTTTTTTGTGACCAGACTGAATTATATTATATATCGATAATCACAGTGACTAATTGTTAAATAGTGAGTGGTTATATTACTTTTATATCTACACAATTACGTGATTCGACTATTTTGTAAATTTCGATTATTTAAAGAAATTCCTTTGATGTGAAGTCATTTTGTTATTGTTGATGAGTTATTCATTTATAATAATAATAATAATACCATTATTATTTTATTAAAATCTTTTGTTATATATACAATTATAAATCTCACTCAATGAGGTAATTACTCTACTTGAATTGACTACTTGAACCACTATAAACTATCAATTAAAGATTATACAAGTGAAAATATGAATATATACGTCTATTTTAAAAGTTCATTAATTCAGGATTTGTCCATTCTTTGTTTCTACAGCAGAAAATATAGTATGTTGTTCTAATGGCGATAGATGTTATTTTCTTAATGCAGTAGTTTTGGTGCGATAGATGTTACATCACTTAACATCTTTAGAAAAGTAGAGCATTCTTTTGAGAAAATACCGAGAGAACTAATCGAGAAATTTACAAATTTTACATTTTTATATTGTTCTTTCTGTTGTCTAATAACGTCTATATGTATTTAGCTCTTTTGCGTTCAACGTTGTTTTCGAGGTTTGATTCAAATCCGAAGTTCAAGGATATAGAGGTAGTCATTAGAAATAGATAAAAGCAAATCTGGACAATGCGTCTCACCAGTTAATATATTATTGATGGACTTTTGTATCCGGGAAGATCAACGAAGAGATTAGAGTTGTTGACTTGTTGTAGTGTCTTTGCGAGAAAGTTGAGGACAGAGTCGTGTCTCCATATAAACCGTGGAAGGTTGACATCCTGCAACCACATGTAAGAGCGTTTCGGGGTTTAAACAAAAGGAACAATCCGAGGTTGGTGATATACCCTATCTGGTAAGGTTTTTGCGCGTATATATATATATATATATATATATATATATTAATAAGTAGAGAGAAATCAATTATATAAAAAATATATATAAAAATAAAATAAAAATTCAAGTATAAAATAATCGACTTTCTGAAATGGTAAGTGCAATGTCCGTGTTCGAGGTTCGATGCGATGATGCTCTCGTACCTCTAATACATGAAATAGTCGACCTAAGTAGAGCAAATGAGAAGGAGCATCGCATCCAGGCTATAGTGTAGTACTAAATTCAGTTTTTCGTTTTAATGCCAGCAACCCCGCTATCCTCTTGTATACTACGGTGGTTTCTTTGCTAAATCCTCCCGTTGTTGAGAAAACCAAACGGATGAAGGAGCCATGCTCGACTTCTCTAATCCTGTCTCCGTATTCTCTCTTCTTGGTTTGTTCCTGTATTCGGTATAAGCAGCAATGCTTGTGTTGCGATAGCTTGGCGCATTCGGATGAAACACCCTCACATCAAAAAATGTGCTTTGCATGCTGTCGACACCAGAAGCCTTTTGCCTTGATATTCGCCCTGGCTTCTTCTTGCTTGTTTGCTGTTCGGGGAAGAATGTTCTCACCAGATAGAGGTTGTAATTGCGGTTCTTTTTTCCGTCTCGGTGCAGACTTCATTCAACCAATCAGCTGTTAAATCACGAATTTCATTATGACGAACAATTGTTATGCCTCCATGCGGGCAGATCATGACATGATCAGTCGAGAAACTCACACCACATACACAATGGGAGATATTTTTCAACTGCCACCCATATCTGTGGCTAAGGGCATCACGAAACTCGCCCTTATTACTCGGGCTACCTGTGGTAGCCGAGTCTAGGTTTCGGCTCTGTTTACTATTTTGTCGTCGTCGCGAAATGGCAATTATTGCAACATTGTTGACTAAATTAGTAGACTAGTGAGCGAGACTATGAATGTGGGATTGCTACACATGCGCAGTCAAGTGATTGTCAAGTGAAAAAAATAGGGAGGCTAATTATTGCATCATCCCGATCAATCTCGTACCCAGGCTTTTCACCTTTGCAAAACTGAAAACACTGCATAATTATATTCATGCGCCATTGTGATTTATTTACTCATCTGATCACCTTTCTTCGAGTGCTCTTCACTGAAAATCTTTAATGTGGCTGGCAAGTATCTTGATCTTATATACGCTCACAATCCCGATCGCTTTCGAAACGGGTTGGTCGAGAACCTGTACTCGATCAAATTATATGTTTCCATACGCTTTTTGTCTACTATACTCAACATATGAATGTTGTATGGAAATATGTTAACTGTTCTAAGGTTTATACTGTAATATTTTTATAAGCTTTGTTGCCTGTATTGTTTATTGTTATGTTATACAAAATAAAGTCGATGCTACAGTTTATTGTTTCATATATACCAAGTACTATTATTAAAGTATGCAATGTTGCTATCGAATTTTACCCTGTTTTTCACTTGATATTTACCTGTAAGCTTAAATGGGGCTCCAAAATGTTCTGGGTTATCAGTAAGTTTGTATCGATTGTTCATACATGTATTATTATACACAAATGCTTACAAATGAACACACAGTATATAAATCTCTGACACCCATACCAACTATCAAGATCAAAGAGTAAAGAGTTTGTTGTTGTTTGACCTTGTTACTGCCAGCTAAATGGTTTGATTTACTGCTATGCCTTATACACTGAGAAAAAGATTAACTGATTTAATGCTTGCTCAAACTGAACCTGTTTGCCGGACTGACCATATGAATTGTTATTACATGAGCACAGGCCGGCTCGCTAGAACTGGATTAGGTCAGCAAACAGGGTGGCTCATTTGGTGGGGCAGACTTCTCAGTAAGCCAGCTTGGATACTGAGCCAACTCACCTTCATATAATCAAAGCCGTTGGCCAACACTATGTTATGGGTTTGCAATGATGGAAAATTTAACCACCCCTGCACTGACAGCTGTATCATTACATGTACCATTGTACCTACAACTATAGATTTGTGTATATTGAATTCAAATCACTGAATTTGCCTAGAATGTCTTTCAACAAGCCACTAGCTTAAGTAGCCCGAGTTAACGCCTAGCGGGCGTCTTGTTCAGATTAAAACCCTGATCTTTCAATGGTAGTGTAGTTAGCCACGACGAAGACCCTTTTTCATTTAATAAACCCATTACTCTTTGCTTCGTTGTTGGCAGACTTTCTCTGACTTGTGCAGCCACACACTCATAATGTTGATTCTTCTGTCGACGCAAATTTGGTTTAATGTCCTGTAACTGTGGTTTTCTGTAGGACTCTATCTGGTCAATAATCATCTCTTTTAGAGGTTCAGCAATCTTTTTAGATGCATCAAATTGAATGTTTGCAGCTACAACTGGATTTATAAGTCCGCCATAGTGTGTTGGTAGAGAGTAGTTTTCTTTCTTCGGAAGAGCAATGAACTCTACCAGTAAGAGCGAGGATAAGCTTCTCATTTATGGCATCTTCAATTGGCTGGAGTAACGTGCCGACGTTGTCAATTGTTCGCATAATATATTGCCATTTTCTCATAACATGAGTAAAGGCAGCATACGCTGCGTGTGGGTGCATTTCGCTGCGTGTGGATGCCAGACCCGTCGAACATTTCAGTGGCCTCTTGAACAAGTACCGGTTTAACTACCAATGTAGTTTTACTGACTGTGAGATCTTGCCACCAACTCTTTAGTACACGCAATCTTCCTGCTGCAGCGGAGTCGTCTGCAATTCATACTTGCCTTACGTCTGGTTCGTCTCGTTTTAATCTTTTAATCAGTGCATATAGCTAAAGAGTAGATTCCTTCCATAGACGAGATTTCTCCTCCACCAGTGACGAATAATCTGATTGGTCTGGTATAGGTGTTGTTGAGCATAGTGGACATAGCAGGGCATATCGTTTTAATGTTATGCAGGCGGGCAGCTTGACAATTGATACTGCTCCACGCATAGGCATCTATCCCTGATGGACCGGCACTACCTTGCGTCCTATTTGCTGCTTGCTTTATGCTATCACCTGCAGTTATCCTTTCGAACATGATAGGATCATGGCCAATTTCGTCGCTTTCTGATTCTGGAAGAAGCGTTTCTGGTGGTGGTATCTTTCCTTCAGGATGTTTCTGTATCAGGATATCGCGGGTGGTTTGCCATTTTTCATCAACAGATAGAAGACCACCATTTAGTTCAGCGTTGGAAATTAAACGAACGGCTTGATGAACTTTCCCTTGTAGCATAAGACGGCTAAAACTTCGAGCAATATTCTCAAACTCAACCGTCCTGTGTGTGTTTGATGTTAGATGCTTTTGAATACATTTTCCTTCATTAAGAAGTGCATCAACATTCCCTTGTGACGAAAGCTTCAACCTCCTTTCCAAATTACTAACTGTTCTTTTGTCTTACTTTTGGCATGTGGCTTTTGTAACAATAGGCATTGCATAACAGAGCAGGCAACACGTGTGAATTAGCATCAGCATAAGATTGATATAAGGGCATTTACCAACTTTTCCTGACGGTATTAAGAAAACATTGCGCTTCCAATGAACAATCTCTTCATATGCTCTATCTATTCTTTGGCAAAAGGCACTCCCACTTACTTCAGCCCATCGAAAATCATTCTCCTGGGAGAAAAAGCTGCTCTCGTTGTTATTCAATTCTCTAGGGTATCGACCCTCGATATTAGGAATATTTGGTTGATGTAATTGTTCCGTTTCCGCTGATGCGGAAAAAATGCCACTATTTTTGCATTTTCAGTTATGCAAATATCGTCTGAATTAGCAACGAACCCCACGTCGGGGTCTTCATCATCGCCATTTTCTTGGGAAACAATATTTTCTTGTTGATCCTGCTCTTCATTTCCACCCGAAGAAGCTCCCCTAACATCTCTCCGACTCTTCTCATAATAAGCAGCTCTGTCCCGTAACTTCTGAGCTGTTAGACCTAATGATGTATAACCTTTCTCTTCCCACGATCGCTTCATAATCTCCATATAGCCCTTTCTCCTATGACTGGACGTACCATCACAATTGCTTCTATATTGCTCCAAAGATCTTTTACGACAATCCAATGTCGATTACCATTTGGTCAGTCCATTTTATTCTACCAGAGGCCTTATCCGTTCTCCTTGGCGGCATTTTGGTAATACATATTATTATTATTATTATTATTATTACGTATACGTAAAAGATACGCTCGTCAAGTTATAATAATAATAATAATAATAATAATAATATTTTGACAGGGAGCTCATGTCACCGGAGTGTTTATCGATGAGGCCCTGTGTAACATAAAATAAATAAGTAAATATATGACAATAAGCTATAGATATGATTACATATTAGTAGTTAAGAGGATAATTTGCCTAATTTAAGTTTGAACAATGACAGTGACTCAGTGCTAGAGTTCAGTAGTTAAATTGTTATAATCGTTCAAAGTTTGATAAGTTATTTTATGTTTTCCCCAGTTAGTCTTCACTCTTGGCAGGTGGAATTTGGCTTTGTTTCTGGTGTGGTATTTGTGGAAATGGCTATTTGGCAGTAGTTCAAAGTTTGAGTCGAAAAAGTTGTTCAAACATTTGA
Source organism: Chrysogorgia sp. JL179-B06 (assembly GCA_035772405.1). Taxonomy (NCBI): domain Eukaryota; kingdom Metazoa; phylum Cnidaria; class Anthozoa; order Scleralcyonacea; family Chrysogorgiidae; genus Chrysogorgia; species Chrysogorgia sp. JL179-B06. The sequence goes on from JAYKKM010000180.1 coordinate 1,912,487, forward strand.
AAATAAAAATACAGCGATGGTCGTGACGTCTACCATCCAGACGTTTCCAATTTAGGGTTTCCAAGGCTTGAGTAGCAGAAGAGCGCTGCATGGGTTCATTAATGATTAGTTTGGCTGACTTGTTTTGTTGGATTTGTAGAGAATTAATTAGATTTAGATTGTTCTTATCAAAAAGAGGGAGAATAAGTGCGTTGAATAAAGTGAGGCGGGCATCAAATAATAGTAAATGCTTAACCCTTCTCAAGATGGCAAGGCGCTTCTTTATCTTTGATGTTAGGTTATGAATATGGTCTTTCCAAGTGAGGTCTTCGTTTAAGGTTACTCCTAAATATTTAAAAGAGGTTACTCGATCAAGAGGGCTGTTATTAAGTTTAATTGATACTGTGTTGAAAGACTTGAGGCGGTGTCGGCTTCCAAACAACAAAGATTTCGATTTAACACAATTAAGGGTGAGTAAGTTGCATCTAAGCCAATGAGAAACAGCTTCTAAATCGGTATTCAGGTTGGATTCAATTTCACTGGATGAGTTTGAAGAGTAATAGATAAGAGCATCGTCAGCGTATAATATTGTTTTACAGCGTTTAAGACATTGTGGTAATTCATTGATGTAGACGAGAAAAAGTAGAGAACCCAGTATGCTTCCCTGAGGCACACCGACTGAAACTGGTTTAGGACCGGAAAGTTCGTTGCCAATGGATGTTACTTGGCTACGATTAGATAGATAAGAGTTAAACCAAGCAATTGCGTTGTTGTCAAGTTTTAAGTTTTCAAGTTTGTTCAAAAGTAACAGATGGTCAACAGTATCAAATGCTTTACTAAGATAGAGAAAAACAGCACCAGTAACGAGGCCATTGTCAAGATTATCCAAAATGTGATTAAATTTGCGAGGGCTATTTCAGTAGAGCGATTTGGTCGGAAACCAAACTGTTCAGACGCAAGTAAGTTATACTCTTGGGTGTATTCATATATCTGTGAATGTACAGCCTTTTCAATAATTTTAGATAGGGTTGGCAAGATAGTAATTGGTCTATAGTTATTAGGGTTTGTCCGGTCTCCGTTCTTGAATATGGGTACAACTTTGTCAGTTTTCCAGATGGATGGAAAGGTTGCAGAAAAAAGAGATTTGTTGAATAAGTAGGTTAAGCAGGGAGTAATAACTTCAGCAGAAACCTTTAGAAGTCGAGCACTGATCTGATCAAGACCAATTGCATTATTAGTTTTTAGAGTTCGCAACTGTTTTCAAACAAATGCTTCGTCGATACTTTTGAATGTAAAAACGGAAGAACACGGAGGCGTAGGAGGTATTAGGGTCATTAACGATTAGCGAGTTTGGATCCTATTGAAGTGAAATAATTGTTCATAATTTTTCGCGATTGATTTTTTGTCGTTGTACAGGACTTCGTCAGATATAATGCATGATGGTGTATTTGCAGAATTCGTATCACGGGATGTTATTTCATCTAGTGTTTTCCAGAGGCCAGTGGTGTTAGATTTATTGTTGATAGTGTTTTGGTAATAAGTAGACTTGGCTTCTTTAATCGCTATGTAAAAGAAATGTTAGTGGCCAGGATTCTGAAATAGGGTGTCCAATTTGGTAACATATCATCCAAAGTGAAACTTCTGGGGGGGGCTTTGGAAAATATTTGAATTTTGGGTAAACTGCATTTCCTGAATTTTGAGAGCACCTTTGAGCAAAAAATAATGGTCTTAAACAAAATGTTTAAATGGGGTATCTCATAATTTTAAATACATATTTGGTCCAAATATGCTTATATTATCTCACACATAATGAAGCAGTAAATTAGTTATGTTTCCATAAGATGCAGTGCAGATAATATTCATATATTTTCTCCTTACAATTAAATTTGTAATTCAACAGTTCAACAGAATTTACATCTTCAAAAGAAGAAATTCATAATCTGTGCAGTGAATTTTAATTAGAAGTTTACGTACGTCAGACCCATTCAAGATTTTTAGCTTTGCAAGTTTGTGCCGGCAATGCTGCCAATATTGAAAATTAAAGCTATTTCTTTTCAAATATATTTATATATATATTTTAGGCAAATCATTGAGAATAATTTCTTTCTCCCCCAAATTTTTGGTGACCACTTTTCATTGTAGGGCATCCAACGACACCCGGATGCCCTTCTAGCTATAAGCCTGCTCTTACCAGTGACCCTTACAGGAGCATCAGTACAACGCCGCTTTGGAGTTTGTTTGGAAACTATCTGTGATAGCATCATCCTTTCCCCAAGAAACCCCAATGACAATTGGCACAAAATGGTTTGGTTTAAATACTTCACCAGCTACCTAAGATTACCCTCAAAACTAAACAATATACAGTGTATGTACAGTGTAGATCATCAGATGCAGTTGTTAAAGGAACACTAGGATATTTCAATATTTCACATTTGTGATATTTCTATTTGTGACACAAGAGAGAACGAGAATAGAAAGGAAGCTACAGTAGCTAGCCCATTTTTTATCCTCAGAGTTGGAAATGGCTTCCAATTCCTCTCCAGATGTACCAAAATCCTAACTTTTGAACAAAAACAGACAAAGGAAAAAGTTTGTTTACACTAGTACATACCTTCAGTTCTCCTTACAATACAATACAATACAATACAATACAATATTGTATTGTTATGTAAGGAAAAGGTGTGTGAAGCTCCTTGTGTTTTGCATAGATGGAATTAAATGACAGATGATTACAATAAAAATTGGAATTTAAAAAAAGATCAATGGATACCATAACCCTCAGACTTTCAACAAGAGAATTATCTCCTACCATTGCTAAAGGACACAGAGCTATATAAACAATTTCAAGATGCGTCAGATCTAAAATATCAAGATATTAAAACAAGTCATCAGAAATAAAACAGACACTATAGACTTGTAACTTGATATGAAATCAGTGAAGATATATGTAAATACGGGGTTAATAAATCTGTGTTCTATGAGAAACAAGACGCCTGCTCAGGCGTTCACTTGGGCTACTGATTTGGGGGCAAGCCATGCAAGCGAATATGAAGCGAGTTCGGACTTTCATTTTATTGCCAATGAATCGCTGTTGGAAAAGTTTACCGAGACCTGTAAACCTGCAAACCATTGCAAAGATTCTCTCCAAGATGAGAGAAACACAGATGAGAGATCAATCATGAAGACGGAAAGAACAGCCAAGGACAAACATATTATACTGTGTTGACATTTATCCCGTGAAACTCTGTAATATTAATCATGAAATATTGTGTTTTTGTCCGATTTAAATCAATTCTATATCGAAATGATCACTTGAATCTGGCGAATCGAACGCTGTAGGTTTCGTCTACTTAAAATGTGAAGATCAGATGTTATATGAGAAAATGCGTATTAGCGATTAAAGCGAGACTCGTCTCTAAAATCAAAATACATGGCTTCAAGATCTATTCGTTGTTTACCCGATGATTTAATGCTTTTATGTCCATTAAACCGATGTAATTTCGTAACAGATGTTTCGTATACCTTGCCGTTGTTTTTTATATAAATTTTGACACACGAAGACCTTCAATCGAACAGATATTAGAAAAAATAACATTGCCGCGTCGGGTAATATCACAACTGCATGTGCCTGTCACTTCATTTATCACTTCATCAATGTTCTTCATTCTTCCATTAACAGCAATTGAGCAACATATTTCAGTACAATTCAGTAGCACATTTAAACAGTTTGATCGATTCAATAAAACATGTAAACATAGATTTGATCGAGTACACATCAGCGTACGATAATAATGGAGACCGCGGAACAACCTGTTTCGAAATCGCTCATCTTTTACTTTTAGTGTAGGTCTACCGCTATCGGTGTCTGCGATTGTAAGTAGTGTGAGCATGTTTATTATTAATATACTTGCCAGCCACATTCCTTATCAATCTTATCACAAATTTGCTAGAGTCTTGAAGTTGATCAATGGCAATGGCGACCAAAGAAGCGTGGATGAATATAAGGTCAGCGCTCGTTTCCATCACTGAAACAGTCATGACGTCATGAGAATAAAGAACAACGAAATAAGATCACGTCAGTTTGATAGATGGGAATTAGTTGCATTTTGTTGACCAGAAAAATAAAAATAAATTAAATTAAAATACAGAAGTGCAGCCCATTTTAAGACTTGGTGCTACCCCTCCCCCCCCCACAGGGGTAGCCCAAGTAATAATATATAAACAATCCATTCAATAAATTGTACTGAGTATCTTGGTTTTCCGCTTATGGTATACAGACACTACCAAATGATTAAACAAAGCCTTAATAGTCATAACCTCACTTCGCTGGTTCTACTGTATACCCGCCGCGCAGTTTATGATAAATTTGAACGAACATCAATAGGAAAGTAAAATCACCAAAGACAGATAAAATATAGATAAAAATATGTAATACACTTACCTTTAATAGAGCGATAGATGGCTTGCTTCTTTGCTCTTCCTTCGCACTTTGTTGCATAAATAAAGCAGATAACGCACGATCTAACGCGATCACTTCTCGAATACCTAACGATCTTGTCGACATCTTACGATAGCCGGTCGAGTAGTCGAGATAAATAACCCTTAAAAATTAAAAATTTCTTTTACAAATGTCAACAGATGCAGAATACCGAATTTCCCTGGGTAGGTCATTCCAAAGCCTTGGTGCACAGTTCGAAAAGAAAACCTAAGTAAGAAAACCTAGTCACGATAAGTAAGCTATCACAGTAGTCCAACTTAGACGTGAGTCAGCGTGGACTAACGTTTCAGTACAGGAAGGATCAAGGTACCTGCATATTTGACCTATATGTTTGATGGAAAAAGATGCCGACTTGCGAAGTCTATTCACATGGGAGGACATCTGCACGTAGTGATCTATATACACGCCAAGGTCCCGAACTTCTGATGATGGTGAGATTAGTGAGTCTCCAACGGCTTAATTTTTTTTTTTGACCTACATTTGGGTGTCATCAGCGTAGATCATTTATTGTAGTCCATGTGCATCGATGTTATGCTCAATCGGAGAGACGTACAATGAAAAAAGCACTGGACCAAAAAGATCCTTGAGGGATACCACAGGTCAGTTTGTGTATGGTAGAGTCGGTGTCGTCAATCACAATCGAGTGGGTGCGGTTAGATAGGTATGATTTAACCCAATCCAAGACGACCACGCCAATACCAAAGTTGTTATTAAGTCTATTGATCAATATTTCATGATCAATCGTGTCAAAGATCTAATAATATTAAAATTATTAATTATTAATAATATTAAAACAACATCTCTGTGACTATCAATTGCTATGTTGATGTCGTTTTGACATTAGGGCTATTTCGGTACTGCGGTGTGTTCTATAGGACGACTGCATCAATCAGCAGTCTGATACGTTAGTGGTCATGAATTAATCAGACCTTCCACTCCACAAACAGCGGTAATTAATTCTTCGTCAGTGACTTCGCCATTTCTCAATACTCCATAGACAGCTCGTTTAGTGGCTTTTACCATAATTCGTGTGCTCCACCGAAGGGTGGAGCAGCTGGCGGATTGAAGATCCACTTGACTCCCTCTTTATCCGCCGTAGTGTGTTGTTACAATCTTCTTCTCGTCCAGCTGATTTCGGAGTTCTTTTAATTCGTTTGCAGCTCCAACGAAATTCGTTCCGAAATGACTCACGATCTCCGTGGGTACTCCTCTATGGCTTGTAAAACGAGTGAACGCATTCAATAAGGCGTCGGTGTCTAAACCCCAGGCCAGTTCTAGATGGACAGTACTTATGGATAGGCAAAACCACCTCTTCTGACGTTTAATCCACGACCCTGTTTAGTGATAAACGGTCCTGTGAAATCAACGGCGGTCTGAAACGCAACCTGACGCTTGGTAACGGGGTAAATGCGCTAAACAAGTCATAGGACTTGCTTATCGCATTTATTTTTCTCATTTTACATTCATTGCAGGCTTTTGCCCTTCTTGTATTTCTTCTCTCGCAGCTATTATCCAGCATAGTTTAAATTCTAAATACATGCATAGAAATCCTAAATACATGCATACAAATCCTAAATACATGTTTACAAATCCTAAATACATACAAATCCTAAATACATGCAAATCCTAAATGCATACAAATCATAAATGCGTGCATACAAATCCTAAATGCATGCATACAAATCCTAAATACATGCATACAAATCCTAAATGCATGCATACAAATCCTAAATACATGCATACAAATCCTAAATGCATGCATACAAATCCTAAATGCATGCATACAAATTCTAAATGCATGCATGCAAATCCTAAATGCATGCATACAAATCCTAAATGCATGCATACAAATCCTAAATGCATGCATACAAATCCTAAATACATGCATACAAATCCTAAATACATGCATACAAATCCTAAATACATGCATACAAATTCTAAATACATGCATGCAAATCCTAAATACATGCATACAAATGCTAAATGCATGTATACAAATCCTAAATACATGCATGCAAATCCTAAATACATGCATGCAAATCCTAAATACATGCACGTAAATCCTAAATACATGCAGGTAAATCCTAAATACATGCAGGCAAATCCTAAATACATGCAGGTAAATCCTAAATACATGCAGGCAAATCCTAAATACATGCAGGTAAATCCTAAATACATGCAGGTAAATCCTAAATGCATGCATACAAATCTTAAATGCATGCATACAAATCCTAAATGCATGCATACAAATCCTAAATGCATCGAATGCATGCATGCAAATCCGAAATGCATACATACAAATTCTAAATACATGCATGCAAATCCTAAATGCATGCATACAAATCCTAAATACATGCATACAAATCCCAAATACATGCATACAAATCCTAAATACATGCATACAAATCCTAAATACATGCATACAAATCCTAAATGCATGCATACAAATCCTAAATGCATGCATACAAATCCTAAATGCATGCATACAAATCCTAAATACATGCATACAAATCCTAAATACATGCATACAAATCCTAAATACATGCATACAAATCCTAAATGCATGCATACAAATCCTAAACGCATGCATACAAATCCTAAATACATGCATACAAATCCTAAATACATACAAATTCTAAATACATGCAAATCTAAATGCATACAAATCCTAAATGCGTGCATACAAATCCTAAATGCATGCATACAAATCCTAAATACATGCATACAAATCCCAAATACATGCATACAAATCCTAAATGCATGCATACAAATCCTAAACGCATGCATACAAATCCTAAATGCATGCATACAAATCCTAAATACATGCATACAAATCCTAAATACATGCATGCAAATCCTAAATGCATGCATACAAATCCTAAATACATGCATACAAATTCTAAATACATGCATACAAATCCTAAATGCATGCATACAAATCCTAAATACATGCATACAAATTCTAAATACATGCATGCAAATCCTAAATACATGCATACAAATCCTAAATGCATGTATACAAATCCTAAATACATGCATGCAAATCCTAAATACATGCATACAAATCCTAAATACATACATACAAATCCTAAATACATGCATACAAATCCTAAATACATGCATACAAATCCTAAATACATGCATACAAATCCTAAATGCATGCATACAAATCCTAAACGCATGCATACAAATCCTAAATACATGCATACAAATCCTAAATACATACAAATCCTAAATACATGCAAATCCTAAATGCGTGCATACAAATCCTAAATGCATGCATACAAATCCTAAATACATGCATACAAATCCCAAATACATGCATACAAATCCCAAATACATGCATACAAATCCTAAATACATGCATACAAATCCTAAATACATGCATACAAATCCTAAATGCATGCATACAAATCCTAAACGCATGCATACAAATCCTAAATGCATGTATACAAATCCTAAATACATGCATACAAATCCTAAATACATGCATGCAAATCCTAAATGCATGCATACAAATCCTAAATACATGCATACAAATTCTAAATACACGCATACAAATCCTAAATGCATGCATACAAATCCTAAATACATGCATACAAATTCTAAATACATGCATGCAAATCCTAAATACATGCATACAAATCCTAAATGCATGTATACAAATCCTAAATACATGCATGCAAATCCTAAATACATGCATACAAATCCTAAATACATACATACAAATCCTAAATACATGCATACAAATCCTAAATACATGCATACAAATCCTAAATACATACATACAATCCTAAATGCATGCATACAAATCCTAAATGCATGCACACAAATCATAAATACATAAATACATGCATGCAAATCCGAAATGCATACATACAAATTCTAAATACATGCATGCAAATCCTAAATGCATGCATACAAATCCTAAATACATGCATACAAATCCCAAATACATGCATACAAATCCTAAATACATGCATACAAATCCTAAATACATGCATACAAATCCTAAATGCATGCATACAAATCCTAAACGCATGCATACAAATCCTAAATGCATGCATACAAATCCTAAATACATGCATACAAATCCTAAATACATGCATACAAATCCTAAATACATGCATACAAATCCTAAATGCATGCATACAAATCCTAAACGCATGCATACAAATCCTAAATACATGCATACAAATCCTAAATACATACAAATTCTAAATACATGCAAATCCTAAATGCATACAAATCCTAAATGCGTGCATACAAATCCTAAATGCATGCATACAAATCCTAAATACATGCATACAAATCCCAAATACATGCATACAAATCCTAAATGCATGCATACAAATCCTAAACGCATGCATACAAATCCTAAATGCATGCATACAAATCCTAAATACATGCATACAAATCCTAAATACATGCATGCAAATCCTAAATGCATGCATACAAATCCTAAATACATGCATACAAATTCTAAATACATGCATACAAATCCTAAATGCATGCATACAAATCCTAAATACATGCATACAAATTCTAAATACATGCATGCAAATCCTAAATACATGCATACAAATCCTAAATGCATGTATACAAATCCTAAATACATGCATGCAAATCCTAAATACATGCATACAAATCCTAAATACATACATACAAATCCTAAATACATGCATACAAATCCTAAATACATGCATACAAATCCTAAATACATGCATACAAATCCTAAATGCATGCATACAAATCCTAAACGCATGCATACAAATCCTAAATACATGCATACAAATCCTAAATACATACAAATCCTAAATACATGCAAATCCTAAATGCGTGCATACAAATCCTAAATGCATGCATACAAATCCTAAATACATGCATACAAATCCCAAATACATGCATACAAATCCCAAATACATGCATACAAATCCTAAATACATGCATACAAATCCTAAATACATGCATACAAATCCTAAATGCATGCATACAAATCCTAAACGCATGCATACAAATCCTAAATGCATGTATACAAATCCTAAATACATGCATACAAATCCTAAATACATGCATGCAAATCCTAAATGCATGCATACAAATCCTAAATACATGCATACAAATTCTAAATACACGCATACAAATCCTAAATGCATGCATACAAATCCTAAATACATGCATACAAATTCTAAATACATGCATGCAAATCCTAAATACATGCATACAAATCCTAAATGCATGTATACAAATCCTAAATACATGCATGCAAATCCTAAATACATGCATACAAATCCTAAATACATACATACAAATCCTAAATACATGCATACAAATCCTAAATACATGCATACAAATCCTAAATACATACATACAATCCTAAATGCATGCATACAAATCCTAAATGCATGCACACAAATCATAAATACATAAATACATGCATGCAAATCCTAAATGCATGCATACAAATCCTAAATAAATGCATACAAATCCTAAATGCATGCATACAAATCCTAAATACATGCATACAAATCCTAAATGCATCGAATGCATGCAAGCAAATCCTAAATGCATGCATACAAATTCTAAATACATGCATGCAAATCCTAAATGCATGCATACAAATCCTAAATGCATGCATACAAATCCTAAATGCATGCATACAAATCCTAAATACATGCATACAAATCCTAAATACATGCATACAAATCCTAAATACATGCATACAAATTCTAAATACATGCATGCAAATCCTAAATACATGCATACAAATGCTAAATGCATGTATACAAATCCTAAATACATGCATGCAAATCCTAAATACATGCATACAAATCCTAAATACATGCATACAAATCCTAAATACATGCATACAAATCCTAAATACATGCATACAAATCCTAAATACATGCATATAAATCCTAAATACATGCATACAAATCCTAAATACATGCAAATCCTAAATACATGCAAATCCTAAATGCATGCATACAATCCTAAATGCATGCATACAAATCCTAAATACATGCATACAAATCCTAAATGCATCGAATGCATGCATGCAAATCCGAAATGCATACATACAAATTCTAAATACATGCATGCAAATCCTAAATGCATGCATACAAATCCTAAATACATGCATACAAATCCCAAATACATGCATACAAATCCTAAATACATGCATACAAATCCTAAATACATGCATACAAATCCTAAATGCATGCATACAAATCCTAAACGCATGCATACAAATCCTAAATGCATGCATACAAATCCTAAATACATGCATACAAATCCTAAATACATGCATACAAATCCTAAATACATGCATACAAATCCTAAATGCATGCATACAAATCCTAAACGCATGCATACAAATCCTAAATACATGCATACAAATCCTAAATACATACAAATTCTCAATACATGCAAATCCTAAATGCATACAAATCCTAAATGCGTGCATACAAATCCTAAATGCATGCATACAAATCCTAAATACATGCATACAAATCCCAAATACATGCATACAAATCCTAAATGCATGCATACAAATCCTAAACGCATGCATACAAATCCTAAATGCATGCATACAAATCCTAAATACATGCATACAAATCCTAAATACATGCATGCAAATCCTAAATGCATGCATACAAATCCTAAATACATGCATACAAATTCTAAATACATGCATACAAATCCTAAATGCATGCATACAAATCCTAAATACATGCATACAAATTCTAAATACATGCATGCAAATCCTAAATACATGCATACAAATCCTAAATGCATGTATACAAATCCTAAATACATGCATGCAAATCCTAAATACATGCATACAAATCCTAAATACATACATACAAATCCTAAATACATGCATACAAATCCTAAATACATGCATACAAATCCTAAATACATGCATACAAATCCTAAATGCATGCATACAAATCCTAAACGCATGCATACAAATCCTAAATACATGCATACAAATCCTAAATACATACAAATCCTAAATACATGCAAATCCTAAATGCGTGCATACAAATCCTAAATGCATGCATACAAATCCTAAATACATGCATACAAATCCCAAATACATGCATACAAATCCCAAATACATGCATACAAATCCTAAATACATGCATACAAATCCTAAATACATGCATACAAATCCTAAATGCATGCATACAAATCCTAAAACGCATGCATACAAATCCTAAATGCATGTATACAAATCCTAAATACATGCATACAAATCCTAAATACATGCATGCAAATCCTAAATGCATGCATACAAATCCTAAATACATGCATACAAATTCTAAATACACGCATACAAATCCTAAATGCATGCATACAAATCCTAAATACATGCATATAAATTCTAAATACATGCATGCAAATCCTAAATACATGCATACAAATCCTAAATGCATGTATACAAATCCTAAATACATGCATGCAAATCCTAAATACATGCATACAAATCCTAAATACATACATACAAATCCTAAATACATGCATACAAATCCTAAATACATGCATACAAATCCTAAATACATACATACAATCCTAAATGCATGCATACAAATCCTAAATGCATGCACACAAATCATAAATACATAAATACATGCATGCAAATCCTAAATGCATGCATACAAATCCTAAATAAATGCATACAAATCCTAAATGCATGCATACAAATCCTAAATACATGCATACAAATCCTAAATGCATCGAATGCATGCAAGCAAATCCTAAATGCATGCATACAAATTCTAAATACATGCATGCAAATCCTAAATGCATGCATACAAATCCTAAATGCATGCATACAAATCCTAAATACATGCATGCAAATCCTAAATACATGCATACAAATCGTAAATACATGCATGCAAATCCTAAATACATGCATACAAATCCTAAATGCATGCATACAAATCCTAACTACATGCATGCAAATCCTAAACGCATGCATGTAAATCCCACATTCATGCATGAAAATCCTAAATACATGCATACAAATCCTAAATGCGCACATGCAAATCCTAAATACATGCATACAAATCCTAAATGCATGCATACAAATCCCAAATACATGTATACAAATCCTAAATACATGCATACAAATCCTAAATACATGCATGCAAATCCTAAATACATGCGTACAAATCCTAAATGCATGCATAAAAATCCTAAATGCATCAAATGCATGCATGCAAATCCGAAATGCATGCATACAAATCCTAAATGCATGCATACAAATCATAAATGCATGCAAATCCTAAATACATGCATACAAATCCTAAATACATGCATGCAAATCCTAAATGCATGCATACAAATCCTAAATGCATGCATACATGCAAATCCTAAATGCATGCATACAAATCCTAAATACATGCATGCAAATCCTAAACGCATGCATGCAAATCCCACATTCATGCATGAAAATCCCACATTCGTGCATGAAAATCCAAAATACATGCATACAAATCCTAAATGCATACATGCAAATCTTAAATACATGCATGCAAATCCTAAATACATGCATGCAAATCCTAAATGCATGGATACAAATCCTAAATACATGCATACAAATCCTAAATGCATGCATGCAAATCCTAAATACATGCATACAAATCCTAAATGAAAATGCATGCATGCATGCTGTTTACATGCATGCTGTTTGCATGCTTGTCGTGCATGCCGTTTGCATGCAAAATAATATCATGCATTCCGTTTGCATGTATGCTGTTTGCATACAATCTGTTTGCATTTGTGCTATTGTATAATAGGTTATTACAGTTTCTGGAAAACAAATCCTAAATGCATGCATACAAATCCTAAATACATGCACACATCCTAAATGCATGCACACATCCTAAATGCGTACATAAAAATCCTAAATGCGTGCATAAAAATCCTAAATGCACGCATACAAATCCTAAACACATGCATGCAAATCCTAAATGCATGCATGCAAATCCTAAATGCATGCATACAAATCCTAAATGCATGCATACAAATTCTAAATACATGCATGCAAATCCTAAACGCATGCATGAAAATCCTACATTCATGCATGAAAATCCTAAATACATGCATACAAATCCTAAATACATGCATGCAAATCCTAAATGCATGGATACAAATCCTAAATACATGCGTACAAATCCTAAATGCATGCATGCATGCAAATCCTAAATACATGCATACAAATCCTAAATACATGCATACAAATCATAAATACATGCATGCAAATCCTAAATGCATGCATACAAATCCTAAATACATGCATACAAATCCTAAATGCACGCACGCAAATCTTAAATGCATGCGCAAATGCTAAATGCATCAACGAAACTTTGGGTAAAAAAATTGAGGTAAATGAAACTTTGATTCAACTCTGATTTTTGTCTGATTTTTGTGAACCAATCGCTGTTAGTGCTCGTGACAAGATAAGCCAATGGCGTTATTTGGATCACATCAGATGACCGTTTTCGTATTTGTAATAATTTAATAAACCTTTTATTTCTAATAAACCATATAATAAATAAACCTTTGCAATTGTTTGTTTTAATTGTGTTATTGTGTAAAACAAATAGATTACACTTTGCCACAATGTCTGTTCAGTAATAGATACTGAGCGTGGTAAGAACAACATCGTTCTGCCATCAGTTATAGAAGTCTGGGCACGACAACGACAACGCATTCTTTTAATCCAATGAAAATGCTCATTCAAGAACCGTGGTAAAATTTGAGATCCCTTCCTCGTCTTTAACGCATTTCTACACGTGTTGGTAGAAGACGAAAGTTTGTTCTATGAAGAAAGTGTTATTTGTAAACGTTAAAATGGCAAAATACGAAGGAAGTTCTTCAGATGAATCTGTTGATCATGGTGACTTTATTTATGGCGACAATCCGTCCCTTGCATCTCCAGCGTCGAAGTGAAAGCGCCCAACAAAAATACCAACTAACTGTCAGAATTCGAAACTGAGGAGATAATACAGAACCTCACGACAATTATAAGTATTCTTTGTCTGTTGAAAAACATGAATTTTCTTATTGGTTAAAATCATTTGGTAACAAAACCGAACCGCGCGTGTGTCAATTTGGCTATTTTGCGTCAACATATTTAAGTAAGTGTCGATACATTGTATGTCTGTAATATCACAACTTTACTTGACCATTCTTGTAGGTTGGTGCATCGTTGAATGGGTTGGAGAAGAAACTTACGACTGCGTTTAAAAAAATTAAAATCTCTACTTAATTAATTTATTATTACTGTGTTAGGTAGTCATTATCTCCATTCATTAAATATTTCTTTAAAGATTGGTGTGCAATTCTTAACTAATTTGTATTACTTATTACCATCTCCATTTTGCCAGCCATTACTTTTTAATCATTGTGTCAACATTTGTATGATGAAAAAATGATATTGGCAAAATGTACACATTTACAAACAAAATATTGTCATGCATGAAAATGCATGCATGCATGCTGTTTACATGCATGCTGTTTGCATGCTTGTCATGCATGCCGTTTGCATGCAAAATAATATCATGCATTCCGTTTGCATGTATGCTGTTTGCATACAATCTGTTTGCATTTGTGCTATTGTCCCCTCGCCCGAAGGCCTGAGGGCGAGGGTGCTAATATCGACCGGCGTTTAGTCCCTTATCGCGGGGCTTGGCAGGGTAAGCAAAGTAGAATCGAGTTTATTTATATATTTACATGGTCAACGGCGTCCGCGCGACATCGGAAAATTTGGTCCTGGTAACTAGATACTCAGCATTTGAATTAATATTGAACCGTCACATGATTGCCAATGCAAAAATCGAAACGGATTCAAAGGTTTTTTTCCCAAAAGAGACATAGTTTTTTGAGGAAATAGAAATCCGAGTCCGAGTATGTATTTTGACTCGCCAATTCCAAATCTGTTTTCAGAATTGAAAACGGTTATATATTGATCGAGATATTCAAAATAATATACGACGAAGTACAAGTACATAAACCATTTTTACGAAGGATATTCACGTTCTCGTAATATAGTAGACACATATGTTATGTATTTTGACTCGCTAATTCCAAATCTGTTCAAAATAGTATTGACCGGCTTATAGCGAGTAAAGCCGACTGATTTCTAAGTACATAAACCGTTTTTACGAAGGGTACTCACGTTCTCGTAATATAGTAAACACGTATGTTATGCATATTGACTCGTTAATTCCAAATCTGTTTTCAGAGTTTAAATCGGTTAAATATTGGCCGAGATAACGTTCAAACATTTCTTCGACGAAACGGGCTTTTGCAAATTGTGAATTTTTGCAAAACACAAATACACGGCCACGGCGTGCGAGGTCTGGGCACCATGGATGGGGAAATTCCCGTAGGGGGGGGGGGAGAAAAGGCGGCCGAGGGGATTATTGCGGATTCGTATTTCTAGTATAATAGGTTATTACAGTATCTATTTTCATGTAAAACAGCCAGCAAGCGAGCGAGGGGTTGTTGCGTACACATATGTCTAGTTTAAATGGAAAATTGACAAGGATCGATAGAACTGCTGACAACTGCATTATAATTGACTACAAGTGCTTATATCAGTCGCTAATTGGCACATATTTGATAGCTGTGAATATCACCTATGACCATTATTATGTTGGGATATCTCTAATAAACAACTTCTAAAGAATGATAAGGAAAACGGATTCTGACAAGAAACATTTATACGGTTTTCAATTATATATTTATTTTGTGTTAGTTATTAGTTATATATGTAATGGTCCAAACAGCACCTCAGTGTTTGCTTGCATACCCTGGACAGTGAAATTAGGTTGTGCATTCAGAAGATATTTTCATTGAAGTTATATTGTTACAAGTTACAACAAAACATTTGTTGCAATTTTATGTTATATCAATTTATTGCCATATGTACATACATATACACACCTTGATTAAACTATCCTGACAATTACTATTTTAATAGTGGTTTGTATAATTCATTCTTTTTTACGATATAAAAAATTGATATAGTCAATTTACTAAACGCAGCTACAATTTGTATTAATTTATGCAGCTGCAGTGTCTAAAAAAGTATCATTTTAGTTCTCACAACTCATCTAGCCTCCTTCTCATGTCGTTCCAACTTCTCGATTTGTTGTTGCAATTTGTTCACACACCTCCCATGTTTTAAACGTCCGTGATTAAGCAAAACCGTGAATTTTACTCACCTCTAGTATCCCACAATACAAAGCGCAGGTACATTTTTTGAGATTCGCGATCCGTGTATTGGAAATAATTATTTCCTGTATTGCAAAGAATGTTGAGATAAATATTTGGAAAGAGATGATCTTGACTCGACTTAAATTATTATGCAGCTGTAACATTTATCCTATTTTTCTGTATCAGTTGAAATAAATTATATTGTTGCTTTACATTCTGAATTTTATTTTATATATTTAACACTGTCAAATTGCCCTCCAAAGTCATTTTGGCACAATCCGTGTTTGACAAAATGTGCTACTACAAATCCGATTTAAAATGTTTAGATTTTGCTCAAAAGTGCTGTCAGAATGTGAGAAATGTGAGACCCAAATTTCAAAAAATATCCATGGGGGCATGCACCAGCATCCCCCGTTGGACACGTTGGATTGTATGGTGGTCCTTATTTTATTTATTTTTTATTTTGTAGAGTCTCACACTCTTAAATGGTTCTAGGCCATCAGCCACTCGCCAGAAAACGACTGGAAAACAAGTTTCGTTGCACCCGCCCAGAGACCACAAAATTTCAACGTTATATCATTAAGTGATGTATTTCAATCATAAAACACAAATGTTGTACCTCAGAAAACACGCAGTTTTCGAAAATAAATAATTTTTATTTAATTGGCTTTTGGCCGCCATCTTGGCCGCCATTTTGTTTCTTGTACACTCGGTACAGTGCGGTGAAAAAGTTCATACAAGTTAAAAATATATTGAAAACTAATTTTTCAAAGCAATGAAACAAGTAATGTAAAAATAGTATATAAATATTTACAAATGTGCATCAATATATGCATTGAAATTCTTACAACATGGGTGTACAAAGTCCCGTTGTACTAAGGCTTGATAGTACTATCCACTGAATAGCGATTTTCTTCAATCTTCACAAAAATTGGTCAAAACAGGGTCAAACGTGCGTTTTTGGCAACAAAATAATCTTTCTTTCAAAAAATCAATCCCAAAATGTCAAAGTTATACACGTTCTGCTGATGTAAACTGAAATATTTGCGTATATCATATCAGCTCATTGGGCTATTTACAAGTCTTTTACGATCGTTATCTCATCTCTATTATGCGTATATTGCCTATTCTGGATCTGAATCATCCATCTCAACGTCCTCGTAAACATCCTCATTGGTTTCTTCTGGTTTCTGGTTTTCACATTCAGTGCAACCACATAACTCGGTGCATGTCAGATCTTCTTTCTTGCATTTGCATCTTCTATTCTTGCAACCAGTTTTGCAATTGCAACTGGCACTTTCGAGAATGTTGTCCATTGCAGGTAAACAGGACAACCACTTGACTCTTAAATCACCACTTTCGTCCACTTGCCAACCATGGTTGCAAAAATCAGGAGCATCGATAGTTGTACTCAGGCATCGGCGCCAGATGTAAGCGACGTAATTGGCACGAGTTATGTGCAATAGAAGGGCGTCTTTATTAGGAGATAGACAGTCCTCGCCAAATTTCCCCTTAGTGAACGCGTTATATCTGGCGTCATTCACGGTTGTTGCTGTTTGATCTCCAAAAAGGCGGCAGGTAAACAGGTCCAGGTCGTTGATTGTTTTTTCGCAAACCACTTCTGAAGAACCCAGGTTGGAAAACGCTGAAACAAACTCTTCGTTTGATCGAGCCAACTTAAGAGCCTTTGCCTTGCCTTTACCATAAAACGAGCTGGTGTAATCACAGCCTAAATGATGTAATAAGGTTTATTTTAATATGTTAAATATTGTATCCTTGTTTGACCAAAAAAACGTTTAATTTGTGATACTTTACCTGTGAATGCATGAAATCCAGGCAAAGCAGAACTCAGTTCATGGCTGATACCTCTTGATATAACGTCTACTGAAATGATTCTGCTTCGATCTCCCGTGCCAGTGTGCATAAAGAGGGATGTTTTGGGCAAGGCCAGCTTCGAAAATAATGCCAGAACAAATACATCTGTGTCCGGTGATTTAATTATAACAGTTCGGTTGCCTGAACGTGCGGCATGTGCTGCATGTATAGCAATAGTCTTGTGTCTGCTTCTTCGTGATCGCATGAAAGTTCATTGACTTGCTCCTGGACAATACCATCATCAACAGAATATAGCTTCGTGCAGTGTTCCCCTGTCGTCACATACAGCTGAAGTTCGCCCAAAGACCGTCGGTCCATCTTTGACCAAGATTCCAACAAAAAGGCGACCAGATTCTCTTTATTTCTGCCACTTGAAAGGAACTTCTTCCACGGTTTAAATACTTTCTGATCCCTTCCGTAGATACGTACGTTACTTGTGCCACCAGACGCTCGTTTTTCTCGCTCTGCATTTTTTATGCTGAGTTGTGGGTGCCGGTCGGCCACCATATCAACACGCGATGCATTGAACTTGCGTGCAATAGCAAGTATTCTTGCAAGGATGACATCAGCAAGCTCGCCGTATGTCTCTGGTACAACGACGGTTGACTGTAGTACTGCCATCGCATCAAGGAGAACACTACCGCCATCAGGAGCAGAATGTACGACGCAATCGGAAAACTCGGACTCGAACATATGTAATAACTTCGACTTCGTTGTTTTGCAAATGTTTCCAACCACTGTTGCCAACGAAAGAGGATAGGGGCCAAGACAAAACGAGAGCATCTCCGGTACATCGATCGATCTCTTCTGTCCGATCATGAAAAGCCTGGCGAATGTACTTCTATCCGCTTTCAATGATACAATTTGACCCTTTGATGTGAGCCTTGAGACTGCCTTCTTAGTTGATGCGAATGTTTTGAGTTTCTGCTTAGCGATAGGATCAAATATATCTGGTTCCTCGACAAGTAACTTGTTAGAAACGAACTGTTCGAACGCCTCATTCCCTTTGTCAAATGCAGCAATGTGGGTTTGGCCCTTTCCACTCTACGTTTCTTCACTGTAGTCGTGGTTGTCAAAAACGAGAACTGTCGGCTCACTCTTTACCATATCTCTCGGAAGAAGCGAATGTTCATCTGATTGTAAGGTTGCTAGTGCTGTTTCATGCCGTATTACAGTGTCATAGGAAGCACAGTGACCGAATGCGTTTAAAATGCTTATCATTTCTGCAGATCCTGTGACTTGTCTTGTCAGCATTCCAAGTGATAACGACTTTGGTGTTTGCTTGTTTCCTTTTGCGGAAATGTACACTAAGTCCTGTGCTATTGAATCCACTTTACGAGCATCTTTGTCTGCAATTGAGTCCCTCAATGACTCTAAAGATGGTACATCAGAGAGACCAAGGCACCAGCAAAGGAAGTTAAACAGTTGCGTTGGAACTGCTTGTAAAATCGCCTCTTCATTGAAATCATCAGCAGTTGGGGGCCATTGACACTGAAGTGAGGGAACATCTTTTATAGTGTTCCTTAAGACCAAAGCAGCTCGGAACAAGTCCACTGAATCACTTTCTTGGGTTGGTTTAACTGGCACGTCCTCCTCTACCTCGTCTGTGTTGGAACTTTCGTCTTCTGCTACATCAATAAACTGTTGAATGTACCAGCTGAAAGGTCTTCAGCAAAGACAATTTCACTTCTGTTTCGTCTTGTCGGAGCATGGAACACTAGCTGTGGATGACTTTTCTGCAACCGTCTCTTTAGTTTGCTTGCCCTGTACTCTGAACCTTCCAGATTTTCTTCATACTTAATAATGTACTTTCGAAACATTTCCACCAATTTGTTCATAAATACAAGTTCCTTGTTCTTGCACATCCGATCATCAATGATTTCCTTACAGAAGACTTTATATGCAATAGCATGAACTGAATCAACAGGAGCATCGATACTTTCCTTCGACAAAAAACGAGTATAGTTCTTGTAACAAGTCTTGTGGTAGCATACTTCAATTGCTACACAATCTTTATCTCTAATATGGACAAGAATATCTTCATCTTTCTTTTGTTCTACTGCCTCACGTAGTTGACCACAACCGATTGTTTCACACTGGGTTAAATATTGTACCGTCCTTTTTCTTGAATTCTGGTGAAAATTAATGGTAAAATGATATTATTTTTTTCCAATAGTATAATGCCCCCAGGTGGGGCATTTGACAAAGTGTCAGTAAAAAAGATCAAATCCCTCTGGGTTTTCCCACTGCCGGGGTGTATAATAAAAAAAGTGACCTTTAGAGAGCATAACCTTTAGAAATGTCGCTTCGTCTCACTCATAATATGCATACAAATAAAAATTATAATCTCAAATTATAATCTTGTGTATACATGTTTTATTATTCACCCTGTATTGTATACATAATAGTAGCTTACCTGGTCATTGTAGTATAATTCTTTCGTTTTGCATATTATACATATTTAACATTTGCACTGGTTGATTTCTCGGTTGAGCTTCGACGTGATTTTCTTGGTGGTTCGTTTGTTTTCTCCGAAGTTTTCTCTTTGCTTCCCACCCGCTTCTCCGCCATTTCGATTACTCTTTTATTTGTCAGTTTCTGATAGCATTTACGATGATAAAATAGGTCGGAACGTACTGCTGCTTCATCGCAAAACTGCTTGCCTTCATTTTCGTTCATGTATTCAAAACTTTGTTCGCTTACTTCTCTGGTTTCGCTATCCAAAACAATCCATCGTGACCTACACTCAACAATCTTACATAATGACGTTCCCGTTGCCGTAATTAAAATCTCGTCATCCTTTGAAATCGCGCTAAAATGAATAAAACATTGGCTCTCTTTGTCTCGTTCCTTGTCGGCCATGACAGCTCTATGTTTTGTGACCTTGTAATTTGACCTTGGCGAGATACAAAGTTGACCAATAGCATGCCAGAAACTCTAATATCGTGATTCGTGAAACACGCGTGGAATTACACGCAATTGCAAAAATACGATAAACAATTGTGAAAATACTGCAACTTTGAGCTCATTTTGATTGAAAACTGCATGCTGAATCTAGTACAACATTTTGAAATCGAGTTATATGGACACAAAAGCGTTATTTAGAATGGTTAAATTGTAGTCTCCGTTGGGGTGCAACGAAAAGTCATAAATCTGGCGAGTGGCTGATGGCCTATTCCAATTGGGTTAAAAATGCTGTGTGTAAAATTGTATTAAAAACTATTGATATTTAGGGGTAGCTCAAGGACCCCGAAATTTTTACTATAGCTAGTATCCCTATGAGAAAAATCAGCCTCATTGTCCAATATGGTATAAGTCCTCAGGGGAATGTCGGATTGGTCTAAAAAGCCATTAGTGAGTAGATTAGACCTGGTTTCCTATTTGACTTTAAGACAAACTTATAGCCAAAAATGTATGGTTTCCGAGATATAGGGCTCTAAACCTTTTTTAACCAATGAGAATTTTAAGAACTTTGGAGCCCTATATCTCAGAAACCATACATTTTTGGCTATAAGTTTGTCTTGAAGTCAAATACGAAACCAGGTCTAATCTACTCACTAATGGAATTTTAGAGCAATCCGGACTTATAGCATATTGGACAATTTAGCTGATTTTTCTCATAGGGATACTATAGTAAAAATTTCAGGGTCCTTGAGCTACCCCTAAATATCAATATTTTTTAATACAATTTTACACACAGCATTTTTAACACAATTGGAACCATTTAAGAGGGTGAGACTATACAAAATAAAAAATAAATAAAATAAGGACCACCCTAGTATACTGGTAGGATATGTCCTTGAACATAATTACTTCATTTGAACCAACTCACATGAATTTGAGCCAGTAATGGACACACATGGTTTTAAAGTATGGGGATTAAACATTTTCCCAGATTAAACATTTTAAATTTATGAATGTTTGAAGTTTACATCCAAAGGAACCAATTTGTATAGGCCATATAATATGCCAAGCACTATAATAATAATAATAATAATAATAATAATAATAATAATAATAATAATAATAATAATTATTATTATTATTATTATATGTGTGAAGTTGATCGTCCAGGTTGTTGTAGTCTTGAGAAAGACTGTTGTTGGTGACTGACATTTCGACTGCTTCAGCAGCGGTCATCTTCAGAGTCAAGTGAAGCGTGTTTGTCAGGGTTTGCCTATATATACGTCTGGTTCATTACGTCATCGTTTGTCCGGCATCTTTATTAAAGCCTGGTTCTCACTTGTCGTAAGAATCGTAAGAATCGGGGATTTGCCGGTCCTCGATCGCCTGGGATTTTTATGACGAATGTGACATGATTGGAGCAATGTCCCAGAATGTCGCCGATCTGATCGGAAGAATCGGAATCATTTCTATTTGGAAAACGCATCCCAGACGGTCGCCGATAAATTAAAATTCCCCGTTTCTTACGATTCTTACGACAAGTGAGAACCAGGCTTTAACGGAATCAACGGAATCAACGGAATCAACGGAATCGACGGAATCACGACGGAATCAACGGAATCGATGGAATCTACCGGAAATTTGGTTAATCGCTTACTAGCAAAAGGTTAATAAATTACATTTATTTACGACTGAAACCTAACTGTGCTGAAACTGATCTGTCGTGAATGCTTCAAGTAAGGTTATTGGATTAGACATATTATGGACATATTAAACAGTGTTGTTTATCACAGAGTTAACCGGCCTAAAGATACAATGATTTCACGCGGGCCAGATTATTTCCAGACTTTCTTCAAGCTCGGATGAAACCATACTACGACAACGACATTCAGTGAAGAAACTAATAACCGCAGCGTCGTAACTGAATGTATATATATGCTCTAGTGATTGCATGCAGAACATACCCTTGAAATTAGAACATTTCTTATCCATTCTCTTTGTTTTGAGAAAAATTCCCTGATTAAAACGTCGTCGTTAACTTCGCGTTTACTGTTTTCACTACAAGAATCAACACAGTCAAAGCACTCGTAGTCTTACGACTAAAAGACTAAATCAAATTAAAATGTTTAGGCCGGTTAGGCTGTCTGTGATAAACAACACTGTTTAATATGTCTAATCCAATAACCTTACTTGAAGCATTGACGACAGATCAGTTTCAGTCCGACAGATCAGTTTCAGTCCCAAGCAAGCAAACGTAAATAAATGTAATTTATTAACCTTTTGCTAGTAAGCGATTAACCAAATTTCCGGCATATTCCGTCGATTCCGTTGATTCCGTCGATTCCGTTGATTCCGTTAAATAAAGATGCCGCGTTTGTCTAGGTTCAAACCATTTACTTTAATAATAATAACAACTTTATTTAATGACAGTGATGGATCCAGCCTGATCTGGTTGGGGGAGAGGTACTGGGCAAGCAAAGTGAGATCAGGCCCTGCGGTCTGACCGAGGCAGGGTGGAGCGCCGTTGAGGCGATCTTATTGATCTTTGTGATCTTATTTTCTCTATTTTATTTTTGTTTGACAATTGCCTTGCCAAATCCAATTTGACAAGGCAATTTGGATTTGACAAGGCAATTGGCACCCCCCTGCACCCCCCTTGGCCAAGGCCTGGGGGGTGCACACCCCTCACCCCCCTGTAAATCCATCACTGTTTAATGAGGGTGACACTTGACAGTAAACTGATAAACTAGTGGCCCTCAAACAATAGCCACAGCATTGCACCCTTTGATCAGAATTGATAAAATATTGCACATCCTTGACAATTTCAGGGTTTGATTTATGGTTTGAATGTTACCATTTGATTTTTATGAATAATTCTATAATTTTTGGAATAAAATCATGAGATCAACATATATAAAATATGCTATAGGGTATATAAACACAGTCATAATCGATTTTCTCATGAAGATTTGGTCAGACATCATTAACAATAGCAAAAACTGGTGGATTAAGAGTATCACCGGAAAAATCTGATTCAAGCACTTACATAATTAACAGTAAAAACAGAATGTGCTATTATGACTTTTAGGCCAAAACTTAAAGTATTCCGTTTCTGGTCAGTGGGTCGGTCCAGAATTGATGCGGCTTTTTTTTCAATTTTTTTGTCAAGGACACGCTTTTTTCAGAAATGGTGAGTACTTTTCTAGTTTCTATATGAAGTGCAAACATTGATTGTTATGCTTTTAACAGAACAAACGTTTCAACACGCATCAGTGGTTGCCATTGTTGTCTGCAAGGACAGCGAGGGTGTCCATGCCCACAAACACGCAACTGATCAGCAGTTTTGATAAAAAAAACCTTGACACGCAGTCAAAGATGATGCGTGTGCTGACCACAAACAGAATACTTTTTAACTGTAATCAATGTGATTGCAGAATAGGGCAGAATGTTAATTTGGCTAAATAATCTTTTAACTAAATAAATTAGGGGGCTGCTACCTCTTGTAAGAGTGAATCTGATTGGCTAATGGGTTTTCTAGCTTAATATATATATATATATATATATATATATATATATAGGTAATATTTGGCATTTCACTCGATCAAACTACATGTTGAAAGGTTTATGGTGAAGGAAAATTTCGAGTGTTGGAATACATACATTTTAAGACCAAACCGGGACCAGTATAGACATGTTTTTTTGTATGCACTATAAAGGACACCTGACCCTATTCTTAACGCTGTGAAATATGTCATCCTAATCCCAACCCCCTGCCAAATAAGTCATCCTAACACTAATAAGTCATATGATCATCTTGTATTGATCCTCAAACCATGCTCTTGGCCAATGAACATATAGACCTTTATACGAGAGGTGCTATGTACAGTTCTGCATTGCTTAGGATAGCATATACCCTTGTTAAATTAAATTTGAGTGTCAAAAACCTGTGAATTATATATATAGAAAATGTGAGTTATTAATTCTTTGGACTTCCCAAACACAGTCTATAAATGAAACATTACAACTACCGCAATTACGATAATAACGTACAAACAATAGTAAACAGGATGGAAAACAAATTGATGAAAAATCAAAACACGAATCTGCAGGGAAAATTCTGATATCAAAGGGTATACTATTACAATTTAATAATTTATACTTACCTCAAACCTCAAAGTTGATTGGCTGATTGTGTAGTTTTTACCTTTATGTTTATAACAGTTTGACATTTCAATTGCCATCCTTTTAGTGTAATAACTTTAAAGAAAAGCAATTACTACAGTTTGCAGATCTTTTTCATTTTCGTTTCCCAGATCTATTTTCCCGCCGAAATTTTGTAGCCGAGAGAAGAGGGGACTGGAATCCGCTTTAGGGCAATCTAGGGGTGGGGTGGGGTGGGGGTGATACAGGTGTGTACAGTGATACTTATTACTTGCAAGATATTTCCAAAATATGTACCTCAATTGACGAAAACGTCTTCAATACAGAAATCAAAACGATATCAGCTGATAACCGTCTTCGATATTGAAAACGTTTTCAACTGTGTCGTTTTGCCTTTTGAGGTACCCTTCAAAGTTGTTGATAACTTGGCATCCTATGATCAAGTGTTTAATGATTCGATAACGATTTAAAATGTTTAACTACCAAAGAAGCGACGTAATTGGTGTCGGCCATGCATGCCGAATAAAAATACTGATGAATCACGAATGGAGAGTCAAGTGTAAAACTGCAGTGGCGCTTTACTACGGTGGTCCAGAGGTGCAAAACACAAACGAAAAATCGAAAATTATGGCACCGGTTTGTCAGCTTCTCAGCTGTTATGTGTTAGCCTCATTAAATAAAGTTATCATTATTATTATTATTAAAGGGATATATGGCAATATGAATTAACTTTGTCTCATTTGAAAGAACTCGTGAAATGGTATAACAAGGTATAACTTACCTTTTTTGGTTTTCGAAATAATTTGACGAAAGAGAGCGTGCTGTCCGCCATCTTGGAATTATTTTCGATATGCATGTGACATCATCGATTATGTTGCACTATTTCCATTTTCAATTGGCCCACAACATTTTAAAAAGCCTTCCGCGGAAATTCGGTCACCTATGGAGTAGTTTCATCAGGTTTACCCTGCTTGTGACGTTTTTACAACAAGATGGCGGATTGTAGTCTTTTGTCATAATTATCTGAAATAATTCAAAAACCAAGAAAGATACAGAAAAATTGTAAAAGGTCTTCTTATACCATTTTACGAGTTCTTTCAAATGAAACAAAGTTAATTTATATATCCCTTTAAAACGCAAAACTGAAAACACACAAACGCAAAAACCAAAAACACGAACGCAAAACCAAAAACACGAACGCAAAATCAAAAACGAGATCAAACACACAAAACCAATAACACTAACGCAAAACCAATAACACAAACGCAAAACCAAAACACTACTCAAAGCCAAAAACACAATCGCAAAACCAAAAATAGGTTCGCTATGCGAACATGTGGGTACCACATAATTCTAATATTTACTAAACAGATACAGTAAGTTATGTCTCGAATAAAACTATAATTAATGGACTGGAAAAGCGAATATTATCATGCCCAAGAAGGGCGCGAGTATTTGACGATTCCGACAGTCTGAGTTGCGCAGTTATAAATTCATGATTGAACCCCTCAATCAAGATCGGTGAAGTCTAAAAGGGATGACTCAAACGGATCTTCTCATTTTCAAGAACTAGTCTAACCCTAATCCCAATAATAATCCTAACCATAACCCTAACCTTGATCCTATCCTTAAACCTAATCCTAACCCTAACCTAACCTAACCAAAAATAAAGACCAAACAGAAACAGAAAGGTCCTTTTGAGTCATCCCTTTTAGCCTATGATCATCGTGACTAAATGGACATCAATTCGGTTTTCACAAACCAAAATTAAACAAAATTGGTTCATGCAAGTCAACGCGATTCAAGATCTGACTCATTGGATCACAGATCGCCCAAGCTCGTTGTGTGGCAATCTGTGTTTATATTGAAATTTATTCGATTTGTCAAAATTAGAGGATATTTTCATCTATTATTTGAGGTTTATTGATACAATATAATGAAATAATGTGTAGTTATATCTACCATAAGGTGTATGTGTGATCAGTGTCTGTTCGGTAATATTTAGGACATTTACAGTGCGAAAATATAAATTACAATAAATTACATATATTAAATTTGTTTATATCGAACCAACCTCGTTCCCAGGGCATTTTGCCTCCAAGGCGCGGAGGTCGAACATTATACTAAGAATATTCAACAAAATAAACATTTATAAACCTTGTTGTTCTATCTACATGTTTATTGTATCGGTGTGTTCGTCCTTGTAAAACTTGGCACCATTCTGTTCATTATACTTCAAACCCGTTAATCCGTTATCACAAATTTCTATCAACTTCATGGATAGAAATAGATTGTTTTAACACAGGACAAGATAATTTCTATTATTTTTTTGTCTCTCTGGTTACTGTACGTAAGGAAATGGCTGACCGAAATTAGTTGTTGGCGATAGAAATATATGCATTTAGAAATAGAGAATAATAGTGGATTTGTGGAAATATGGAATTTATTTCTAAGCGAACGAGTGAGATATCTTGTTCAAGACGAGAAATAAATTTAATATTTCCGCGCATCTATATGTATACATATAATATATTATTCTGTTATAGAGAAAATGAATTCGAAAGAAAGAGAAAATGAATTCTTATTATAATAATATATTATTCTGTTTATTTTATAAATTGAGAATTAATATTTACTTCACTCAAAAAAGATATCTTCACACGTAAAAATATCGTATTTTTACGTGTGTTGAAATACGATTTTTCTCAGTGGCTAAAAACTCTGTATCACACTAATGTTTATGAAACAATTGCTTCTATCGCAATCAGTAAAATACTGTTCTCCCAAACTCATAGAAAACTTTTGTATACGTCTAAGGGTCCACAGTAATTGGCTAACACTGTTGTGGATCCCCTGCCATTGTGTATTATTTGTGTGTATTATCTGTATGTAGTATACTCCATAGGCATAAGCGAATTCATTTTCTTATTCGAAAATGTCAAACTGAACTATTTTCCATTACTTTCATGAGTTCATCACTCATATATATACATTTTAGCGTACGCCATGTTTGGCCTAGATTTCAGGCTTTGCTTGCAGCGTGAATATGTCGTGGCTTCTTATTGGTCAGAAAGGAATATTCCAGTTATAAGGTTTGTGATTGGATAACGCTACTATATAGTTGTCTATCACCAACAGACCACTAGTAGCTCAGCCAATCAGAATGCCGAATTTGTAATAAATAGACCTCATACTATCGTTGGTTGATACTAATTGTTAATTGGATAGCGAGTAGCATAGCCAATCAGATCGCAGCATTTGCATTAGACTACTAGTAAGTTTTTACTAAAAAACTTTATATTATCTTAGTATAATTTCAGAGCTGAAACGATAGTTACCTCTGACTTTGAGTTGACTCCGAGATGATAGTTACAGCGTAGCGCGGTAACTATTGAGTTTTCAAAAAGCTCTTAATGGCTGCCAAAAATAGATTCGGACGAAGAAATTAATGAACTAAAGCAAAATGCCATTCCCAGGAAAACCAAAGAATCTACAAAATATGGTGCAAAACTCTTTAAAGGTAAGTAGCCTACCGTTTAAGTTTGGAAGAATTTTATTTGGCAGTTTAAAAACATGGCAGTGTCATGGACTTTAAATTTACAGCCGGCTTTACTTTTTTTCGATCCAAACGGAAGTCGTGTTTTTCCTGATAAGCCCCGCCGTTTCGCAGCTCGGTAAATATTCAACGATAGTCATCTCGACTTCAACGACTAAGGCCACACCAATGTTCGGGGCACGGATCCGACCCTGTTTTTGTGAAAATTTGTAGCTAGCTACCTATTATTTACATTGATCAAAAATTAGTTATTTTTGTGCTTTTTCAACCTCGTACCCAGGCTTTTCACCGGCGAGGCGGGTGAAAAGACTGGGTACGAGCTTGTACTTTTTTTATTTCCATTTTTTCCCGACCGACCCTAAATCCGTGCCCCGAAGTATCAAATTGGTGTGGCCTAATTGTTAAAATAGTCTTCTTCTTTTCCATCTAGTTAACCTATTAAACTACATGTAAACAGTAACATGTAAACTTGAAAGCTTACGCTACTTGAAAGGTTGCGCTACTTGATTAAAGCTTACGCTACTTTCTTTATTTGTAAATTTAACTTGATGTAATTATTATGTTATGCGAAATAAATGTGAACTATGCTCGTAAAATAAGATTCGGGCAATTTTATAAACAATAGGATATTCGAGCCAATTTAACTGGACACCCCGCAATCAAAGTGGCTTTGCAACGACCTTATGTACCACTGATCTCTAAGTAAAGACTGGATCGAGCAACTATTGTTCAGAAAATGAAGCTGGAAGTAGTTCGTGGCGGCCATCTTGTTGGGACCTCGTTGTATAGTTTTACTATAGGCGACAGAGACTAGTATCTGTCTCTGTTCTTTTAAGATGCTAAAATAAATCAGTTGTCCAAGGTTTTCCCATAATATAAAACACAAACTACGGCATCATAACAGTAACAATGAAGCCGGAATTAGCTCGTGGCGGCCATATTGGAGTGACCACCGTGGTCACTCCAACATGGCCGCCACCCACTGATCCTGGCTTCATTGTTATTGTAATGGAGACGTAGTTTGTGTTTTAAATTACGGGAAAACCTTCTCCAACTGATTCATTTTAACATCTTAAAAGGTCAGAGACAGAGTCTCTGTCTCCTACAGTAAAACTATATAGCGTGGTCCATTCAAGATGACCGCTGCGAAATATTCACGGCTTCTTTTTTTCGCAGCATCTAAAAGCAATAGTTGTACGTCAACTCAAAGAATGAAATGGCAACTTGAAAATATTACATTAACTAAAATCACTTGCACGAATGCTTAGACCCGTTTAAAACGTTGAAGATTTTCAATTTGCTAATTTACATTACATTTGGCACATGAAAAATTCGACGTTTGAAATATCGTCAATTTAGTTAAAATAAAACTCGTATATTTTCTATTCCGTACAAAAAATAATTAATGAATTTACAGTTAATTATTTTACAGTTTTGGATGAATTTTTTAAATTTGCATGACAAGGCCCATAGTTATTTTTATAATTATTTTAACTCTATTCTTTAAATCTATTTTTTTACAAATTATTTAAAAACCTTTACGTAACAATACAGATATACAGTAGTCAGTATTCGAGATTTACACTCGATTTAAATTGAACAATAAGTTGATAGCAATCAGCTTAAATAAGCACCCATGAGGTTAAAGTGCATATCACCCCAAATTCGATATTACTGATATACTGTAGATTCCACATGAAGTGAATGGTTGAATGCCAAAATGTTATATAATTTGTACTTTGCGTTATGCGATAGATAAAATACGAGCGGCCAATCTTTATGGGCATTTACAATGGCGAGCCAATGTTAAATGCCCGTGAAGATCGGACACGAATATTTTATCTGACTTATAGAATTCATGGACTAGAGTGATGAATACTTCGCTTGAAAGTCGTAGAAAGGTAAAAACATGTAATTTTATCTCGTAAATTACCCAGGTTAAGCCACTAGTATCTATTATGGATAAAACATTGATGTTTTATTAATCAATGTTTTATCCTGTGTTAAAGATGCTGATTAAATATTAATGTCTTTTGTTTTCTCATAAATTATTAATGAATTCTATAATGTGTTATAAAGATTTTTTTTTTTTGAAATGCTAATGAGTGTGACGTCAACCAAGTCATCATTTCGGATTAAAGAAATACCTAATGGTTTCCGTGTTTGGATACTGTGATCCAAACACGCGGGAAGTTGTGAGACTGTGTTTTTTAGTGTTTTTTAGTTTTTCGAAAGTCGAGCAACTTCCCAAGTGTTTGGATCACAGTATCCAAACACGGAAAAACATTAGATATTTATTTTATAAATAATATAATATAAGAGAACGAGCAGCAAAACTTAAGGAAATTTTTGGCGGGAAATTTCCGTGTTTGGATGGCCTGATCCAAACACTGCGTAGCATACATGTTATTTTATAAAAAATATTCTGCTGCTAGAGAAATTTGATCTAATTCAAACGTGTATGGTATACTTGAACGCTATACTAGAGATTTTATCAACTTTTTATCACATGGAAAGCACGTAAGAAAGTCAAATTCCCGATTTGACATCACACTCATTAGCATTTCGTACAAACAAACCTTTTTATAAAATAACATTTTGAAAACTTGCGCACTGATTGGCTGAGCCATTTTTTCTATAACTGTATGTAAAAATGGATTTTTCCTACCATTTTTATAAAATGGACTGCAATACGAACCTTTACTCACAAACAGCTAAAACGTCGATAAATATATTGTTTGACATCCAACAAGAAGAAAAACGAGAAGATTGTATGCTTTTCTTCACAGTTAAGAGCGTTTACGTTCATTTGAGCAGCCGACGAAGCTATATAGCGTGAGTAAGGAGAATGTATATTTTCATCATTTTAATAAGAGTCTTATTACTTATTTCCTCAGTGTTATTTTATAAAAGAAATAGAAAACATCTTTCCGTGTTTACATACAGTCATACAGTAGAAACACTCGTAAAAGTTTGGGAGAACTCGAAATAGCATGGAAACACTCGCCCAGCGGGCTCGTGTTCCGGGCTCGTGTTCCCACTAATTTCTCGTTCTCCCAAACTTCCACTCGTGTTTCTATAACTGTATGTAAACACGGAAAATGTTTTCTATTTCTTAAATAGAACATCAATGCAAAGCTCAAATCATAAAACATTTTGACATTCAACTATTTACTTCATGTAGAATCTATATCAGTAATATCGTATTTGAGGTGATAGGGGCTGCACTTAAAATCTTTGGTCAATCTAATAGAAGTAGTGCATATGCAACGTCTATATTAGACATTGTACAAAGAAAGAGATGAATTATTATAAGCAATAGCATATGACATGAGGGAAATGAATAACTAAATGTTCCCGAAAGCCGATCCTGCCGAAGCTTGACCGACATTTAATCACTAATTTCACAACATGTCATGGCATTAGTTTGTAATACCAGAATTACCGACGAAATATAATTTGAAATTATTTTGGGAATGAGAACATCGTGAATGGGTTGGTAGCTATTGTATAAAAATAGAGGTAGAGCATTTTTTTAAAGCATTTTCGTTCAACATTCAAGGGAATGACGGAAAAACGTTTCTCGTTTGTCAGAGAGTCATGTTGATTAACTTGTGAAATAATGCACTTTGGGTGTTCGCTCATGCATGTTAATGCTGAAAATTTTCCAGTTTTCCCTATTTTGAGAGAATATTAGCAAAAGCATGCATGCTGATAAGAGAATTTATGGATTAAAGTTCCTCTTGAAAACAATAAAGAAACAGAGGTAATCATGGTATTACTGCACATTTAGTTGGCACCACGTATAAACAATTTTGTACCGTATGACGGAAAATTGAATCTTCTGTCTTTTGTCATTCTTTCAATGGACATTTGAGAGCACAGGCTCATACTAGTAAAGAATTTCGTTGATGAGTGTCTAAACCAGTCTTCCTAATCACAGATTGTGATTTTCTTGCTCCTGTTTGTAATTTCAAAAGTTGTCCAATAGCGACACGTCGTACTTGAACTTCCTCGCTGAGACTATCTCGTTCTTGCAACAAACCAATAAGTTCGGTAGAAACGTCTGCAACAGGTAAAACGGTATTACAAAAAATACCAATTAATTACAACTGTACACATTGAACATAAACATGGGGAAATGCACACCAATAATCAATATTTTGCACTTATTCTCGCATAGCAAATCCAATCTTCCACCCACTTAATTCCACGGTTGGTAATAATTGTTAAATGTAATTATATAATGTGTATACATAGTAAACTGTTTGCTACTCAAGCTTTAACGCAAACTTAGAAAAATGTTTCTGAGCCCCAGACGGGAATCGAACTCGCAACCTTTTGATTTCCGGTTAGATGCTCTAACCATGAGCCAGAACTCCGGGCAGAGTGAA
Source organism: Chrysogorgia sp. JL179-B06 (assembly GCA_035772405.1). Taxonomy (NCBI): domain Eukaryota; kingdom Metazoa; phylum Cnidaria; class Anthozoa; order Scleralcyonacea; family Chrysogorgiidae; genus Chrysogorgia; species Chrysogorgia sp. JL179-B06. The sequence continues at coordinate 1,946,088 of JAYKKM010000180.1, forward strand.
GGCTACGTTGTATTCTAGTTCGTACGTACGACCATGGATAGTAAATAGATCTTTTTATTATCCATGGTGCGATATAAAGACATATCGGAACTGCTGATTTAGCAGTACATGTACAGGTGTATATGTATGTCGCACCGCGCACGTACGAACTAGTACACAACGTAGCCTTCATCATCTCATGCAAATACATTCATCTACAGACCTTGCACTCGGTTAATAAGTCTTTAATGTTAATATACTATAATTCGATTAGCATGGTTATCCAACACTTGTAATGATTAATCAGTGACATATACGCACCTTTTATATTCTTGTTGTACCAAGAAATTCTTTCTTGTAGTTCTTCAACACTAAATCTTGCCACTAATACAGAAAAAAAATCAAACCAAGATGTACAACACTATGCATGCAGCCTAGACTTTCCCAAAGTTCTTTCCAGTATTTTTTCCCGTTTGCTTCTCCGCTGGAAAGGACTTTTCCCACTTGCATTGCATCAAATTACACTGAGGGTATACACTGCATATACACTGAATATACACTGAGCGTGCATCATTAATCTAGCCAATAACAAGCACATGTTCAAACATGAATTTAATATGATGCATCACATATGTTGAAACAACGTGGTTTGCATAGAAACTGTTGAAGCAGCCATGATTTAGCTGCTTTTTAGCTGATTCTAGTACTTTAAACTTCAAAGCAATTTCAGAATTCCTTAAATCATGCTTACGAGAAAATGTAAAGGACTGGTGACAAGCATAGGAACGAGGCTTCTAATTGTGTGAGTATTAGACCTCATATCTTTTACAATAAAACCCACCAGTTATTCATGACATTTGTAAAATAACTCAAAAAACAAAATGGCGGCCATATGTAAATAAAGTGTAATATTTTATAATGCAAAAATTATACGAAGACTATAACTACAGTACAACATGTCCATCATATGTTTTTGTGTTGACAAGTAAGTGTATTTAACTCCTACAAAGGTTTTACTTGGTCCCGCAAGTGAGCAGTAAACCTAAAAAATTAGCGCTCAGGTGATGGACTAAATGAAAAAAAGGCATTCTACACATCTCTGATACAACTATTCTTAAGTTGAAATCAACAAGGTTCAAAACTTGTCAATACAGTACATCCATAACTTATTAACACCGCACTATAGTTAATTTCCGTGCCTGCCTGCAAGTGAAACAAGTCAACCACTCACAACTTTGTTGCTCATTGTGGCGACACAAGACAAGAGTATATAGACAAGAGTGGTCAACTTGTGGCAGGTCTACATGCAGCCCACAGCCACATGCAAAAAAATAATGTTCAGTTGGAGACACAAATAATTATATAAATTATTGTAGTTAAAAATATAATGAAGTAAACAAAAACTCAGATGTTGTTTCTTATTAAGTACATGTAAATATTTCCAAGTTTGTCGAAATATATTTTTTGTTGAGCTGGTTTAGATATAGCAATTAGATTATGAGCTCGGAATTTCTAAAGGTGATGTTTAAAAAGGGTGAAACCCAAGTTAACTATTGCTTCAGAAATTGAGAGCGATAATGTATAAGATCAATAATCTAATTGTTTGGTTGTGGTTTATGCATGTACATGTACTGTACTGTAATAAGAATATGAATGATGTCATTTCAACCAGAAAAATGCTTAGTGGTTATTTTATAAAATAAATTTTTATTTTATAAAATAGAAATGGCCAAGTGTCTAATGCAACAGAGGCAATCTAATATTACTCAATGAAAATGACATTTTTATTGCTTAAGTTTAAGTTTAATAATTATGCCTCCCCGGGCATCTCTAAGGTAATTACAAAAAATGTGTGTTCCGTATTAAAAAATAAGCAATATTAAATATCTTTAAAAACTACAATCATCTCAAAAATTTCCTGTGAAAGTTCCCAATATCCACTCATAATGCCTTTCCAAATACAGTCATGCTTGTGATATTCCAATTTAATTTTAAAATTGTACTCATGAGGCTCGACCAATCAGAACCTGCATATTAAGACTTGTTATTTTGTAAAACACAAATTATGGTTGTTAAACATTTATTACTGGATCTATAAGCTTGCACTGACAATACATGTAGACTCTAACACTAATTACATCAAAATTGGAAATGTTTAATTGGCTAAGGTGGACGGACGGTGAACTAAATTTTGATAAATTATATACTAGCTGTCTCCTGACTTTTCAGGAGTGGTTGCTGGATAACATTAGATCTGGTCTGGTGAATGTGAATTGTTGTTTCCCCCTCGGGTACCAGGCTATCATTCCAGTGCATGGAAACAATAGATTATGCTTTTAATTGGCCAATAATAACAATCAACATGCAACTAAAAAAGTAGAATGCTGCATAGGAAGTGTTTTGGATATATAGCAAATAAAGCAAAAAGGTGGTGAACTGCCGAGATTTTTAGAAACAAAATATTGACGTTTTCGAGTGAGGCCCTTCTTCATCAGAGTAAGAACATTGGTCTTTACTCCTAAAAATCTTAGCCAAGGCTCAAAATACCGCATGCACATTGCACACCTGCACAAATGCACGTAAAATTTGAGATGTGCACGTAACTTTTATCTCTTGCATGCACTTTGTGCACATAGAAAATTGGCTACTCTTCATAACCATTTAACAAGTTAGTATTGATTTGTTGCAGTGACTGTATTTACTGTATTTACAGTGAATGTATTTGGGTACATAATAATATGGCTAAATATAATTTAGGCAAGGTAAAAAAGGAGTCAATGTTAGTCAGGGGTCACTCAATTAAATATGTGAATGGATCGCATCGCTTAGTCAGAGTCTTGACAGCGTGGTCTGAGCTTGGCTGGTTTTGTGTGCGCTATCATTTGGTGGATACTTTGGAAGCTCATGCTCTTTGTTGTCCCAAGTATAAATGTGACTGGTTCCTGGAGGTGGGCTGTGGCAGGGTTGCCATGGTTACCTCTGCCAGGGGTGGCATCCCCCTGTGGCTTGGCACCAATCCTCCAAATCCAATAACGTCAATTGGCGATCTCTTTTTAATAACGTTATATGAAACAACAACAACAAATGTCAGTGAAACCATATTGTCCAAGCCGGGCCTCAGAATTAGACGTGCAAGACATATATTTGATGATACAGATTCATATTCATCAAGTCGGAGTGAGAGTGAGTCTGACACTGACAGATACTCTGGGTCTTGAATCTGAATTTTGCACATATAAGAAACTAGTTAAAGAAAACTACATCCAGTTTGAGGTAAACAGAAATAAAATTATGCTTTAACTTTAACTTTGAGATTTTTAGTATTGTACATTTCTGTGCACAAAAATTATTTGCAGTGCATGTAGTTAAAAAAATTAGGTGCGCACTGTGCATGTACGATTTTTCTATTAATTCGAGCATTATCATCAGTTCACCACCAATGCAATCAATATTGATAAATCAATAAGATCACAAAAATTATAAATTTGTATTGATTATTAATTGATATTAATATCGATGAATTATTGATACCATTAGCTTAGGGATTTCCTATAGTGGGCATAAATTGCACCAAATTTATGTGATATATACATATATATATATATATATATATTATATATATATATATATATATATATATATATATATATATATATATATATATATATATATATATATATATATATATATATATATATATATATATATATATATATATATATATATATATCATATTATAATATGATTATCTAAATAAGTGGACGATTAACAACTAATACTTCACCGTACGCCAAACCACATCATCACACTAAAACAAAAGGAAATTGTTTCAATACTTACAATTACAGCTGTCTTCGACATCTTTATAGCCACTAGGTTCAGCATGATTCGTCGACTTCGCATGAACAGTTGGTTCTGACATCCGTCGCTGATGGACATATTTTCTTATTTGTTCAGGAGATTGGGGTGCTGAATGATTATGATTTAAATGATTATGAGAGTCTAATTTTTCTTGTGAATGGCTCTTTATCGCTGTCCACGTACGGGCGATATTTATATTTCCAAGCGAATTTGACTCGGTTTTAGTTAGAGAACGACTATGTTTACCACCTGTCCAGGATCTTCGTAATAGATTAAAACGATTCAAACTTTTCTTCATGATATGGTCCCACCGATCCAAACATAGCACATGAGCTCTACGTATTTGGTCATCTTGAGTCATTTTTGACTTACTTGTACTACTCCATATTCTTTGTTGCTGTAAACAACGATCGTTCAAAATATAAGAAATTAATTCTTCTCCATTATCGTGATGGCAGATATCACATTCGTTACTTTCTAAACTGATTGTCACGAACTCAGCCATGGCATAATAGGTTGACTACATTGGAGAAATCAGAGACTGTGTTTTGCTGATTATCGAACCGACACAGATCTTCCTTGTAGTTCCATCATTATTTTAAACAAAAGAGAAGCTCAAGATTCTTGAGTCTGTCAGGCAGAGGAAAATACCAAACATTTCTACGACTCACGATTGCTTTTAATACTCGGACAATCTGATTGGGTCACACAAACCACTAGAAAGCAGCATGAACCTCAACGATTCAACTGAAAACTGAGTCAGAAGACCTCCGTTCTGGCCGGATATACTCTTTCCGCTTGTTCATCTGACGTAAAGTTGTTGGTGCTAAGGCCGACATCTCTTTTTAGATAAACTATGCACTAATATACAGGTCACCAGGTGAACTCTATCAAAACATGTCAAAAATACAAACGAACGGGGGGCAGTGCAATATAGCAATCAATATAATAAATTGTCTATTTGTACCACGTGACCAGTCTATTATTATCATTTATAGACCCTCCGCCCGAGGGTGATCCCCGAGCGGAGGGTCTATAAATTATATATTATACCGAAACAATCTTGAATGCTGTCTTGAAACGTCTAGAAACGTCTTGTTGTTCCATAATAGTATTCGTTTCCCGAGCTTGCGGCACTTTTATTATTATGATATTTGACTCTTCATTTACGATCTATTTTAATGGACTTGCAACAGGAATTCATTCGATTTTTAAATCTGTGTAATTTGGTGTGAAATCTGGCGCAATTGAGGCATTTACAGCGATCGGTTGCGGCCGCTTTATTATTATGATATAAGAGTACTTTATGTACGATCTATTTTAATGGACTTGCAACAGTAATTCATTTCATTAAAATGCTAGAATATTGCCATAAATTAAGAAATAAAGTTCACTTTATTTCTTATGAAGTCGTAGTTGTCGTTTCTGTGTAATTTGGTGTGAAATCTGGTGCAATTGAGGCATTGACAGCGAGTTCGGTATAAAATGTGTTCCTCACTATAAAATTAATAATTTTATAAATATAATAATAAAGTGCCGCAACCGATCGCTGTAAATGCCTCAATTGCGCCAGATTTCACACCAAATTACACAGATTTAACGAAATCGAATGAATTCCCGTTGCAAGTCCATTAAAATAGATCGTAAATGAAGAGTCAAATATCATAATAATAAAAGTGCCGCAAGCTTGGGAAGCCTGTGGATCAGCGGGAGTTATCGTCCAATTCCCCTCGCTCCAGGTTTTGAGAAATAAAAATTGGCTGAGCCAGAGAAATAAATATGGACACAGAGTTCGGCCAAAACATTGCAGCTAGGCTTCTCTGATGGGGACAATTTCTACATTTGAGAGCTCGGGTCTTTTCGAATTCGGATGCAGACTCACAGATCAGAGATTCATATTATAAGTATTCTCTTACCAAATGTTCTCTTACCAAATGTTCTCTATTTACTGAAAAATACCATTTTCCCCCAATCTCGTAGAACGCATACGTACACTCTTTTTTATATAAGAATAGTGTTTTTCATGTCCAGGTTGGATATTCTTACTTTTCTGTCGATTTTAGGCTGAAAATATTCTTGTGAGTTGTGAATATTCTTAGATTACAGAGTATAGTATTTCAGTTAATTAAAACGGATGTGACCAGGAATTGAAGTATCAAATAATAGAACTGTATGGTAAAATGTTTTATTAATCCCTTGTGGGCTTGTGGTTGTTTACGTAATATCCAACATGGACGTCATCTCAGTCCTCGCTCTCCTCCGCCCCTTGCCGTAGGAGGCCTGGACACTACATCCCTCCAAAACTTTCAGTAAACTAAATATGGTCATTACGCTATATACAACTATATCTGAACAACACTTAAACAAAACAAAACAAAACATGAACTAATAACCTTATTCAGCCTCGCATGACATGTCTGCTTGCCTACTGTAATACTATACAACGGTCTATATAAAACTGCAATATTGAGTTCCAAGTTCTTCAGTTATATTATGTTCTTTCAATCTCGTACTGCTCATGCCATCCAGGGGCCCTTCTTTCACGCTGAGGTCAATCAACTACTTGTGGACCAACGTTGACTCTAGATTCTGTTTCATGTGAATCCTCCTGGACGTCTCCGGTCTCGCTCACCAACCTCGTGTTCGGGAATTTGTTCAACTGTTCCTTCTTCATCATTGGCATTTTCTTGTTCCTCACCATGCTCTTTCTCTCCCACGATCTGCCCCGGATAGTTGCCGTCCCTCATGGATGAGTCCACATTATCGGATAGCGCATCCTGGCCATTCCCATCGGTGTCCGCTTGCGCAGTCTTCAACTTCTTAAAGAACGATGTATTTCGAGTTATAACGTGTCTTGGGTGATTTCTAGAAGCAGTAACCATAGTCCCCTTCTTCGCAGTCACGGTATACGGTATGGGATCATATATTGGTTGCAGCTTTCATTTCGGACCAAGACTAAGTCGCCAACTTCGACGCTTGACTGTCGAACATAGATCTTTTTATCAGCATACTGTTTGGCCTTCAATTTCTGCTGTGCATCTCTCTCGCGCACTTCTTGATCATCAGTTTCAAACGTCGACAGCTCTGGCAACCGTACTCTGTATGGTCGGGTCTGAAACAATAAATCAGCGGGACATTTGCCAGTGGTTAGGTGGGGCGTCGCTCGATAGTTCCGAAGGAATTTGAACAGTTCCTGTTTCCAGCATTTCCGCTCAACAGAGGATGTCCGCACCACCTTGTTAATCATTCGATTAAAATTTTCGACCAACCCGTTAGCTCTTGGATGTAGAGGAGTGATGGTTTTATGCTTGATACCCATGAATTCACAATATTTGCTAAACGTTTCAGAGTTAAACGGAGAGCCATTGTCAGTCTTGAGTTGCCGTGGGATACAGGCATCTCTCGCGGATACTAAAAAGAGTCCAGAAGACGATTGCTTGCCGCTGACCGGGATAAATGGCGTGCTCACCTCCCTCTCCGCTAATATATTTGGCCTGGGCACTAGAAAGGTGTGCAAAGAATATATTTTATAAGAATGTCGAGGCTGAAATTGGCGAAATTTTAAGAATATGTTAAGAATATACCCAAGGCTGAGATTTTGTTCAGAACATATTTTTGCGTGTTGAAAATAAAATACAATAAAATCACATGTTTTTTTAAAAATCGGAACTTTATTTTACCTTTGAAAAGTATGGTAAATTCTTTCCTTTTCTAACAAAACCAGCTATCACCTAAAAAAACGATAAAAACTAGTCCTATACATACCATATGTAGTGTCCAGGCCTCCTACGGCAAGGGGGAGAGCGAGGACTGAGATGGCGTCCATGTTGGATATTATGTAAACAACCACAAGGGATTAATAAAACATTTTATTGGCGACGAGGATGGTTTACGGGATGGAAAACTAAGATGGCAACTAGTTTACCAGAATTTTCCCCGTTTGACACCAATTTAGAACCCACTTCTTTGGGAATTCAGTGGAAGAAATGGCTTCAAAAACTCGCTTCGTGGCGCTAGATATCAAGGACAAAGTTCGACAGAAAGCCTTGCTCCTGCATTATGGTGGTCCAAATCTATGCGATATTTATTACACGCTTGCTGCGGAAGACGACCAAGAATACAAGCACGTGAAAGAAAAGCTTGATCAGCATTTCGAACCGAAGATAAAAGTCACTTTTGAAACTTTAATACAACTTTCGTCAATTATCTCAGGCTCAAGAGGAGCCAATCGATAAATTTGTTACTCGTCTTCGTGAAGCAGCGGGACGGTGTGTTTTTCACGATGCGGATAGAGAAATAAAGGATCAGATAGTTCAGAAATGCTTTTCTGAACACCTGCGGAGAAAAGCACTACGCGACGATCCGTTACTGTCAAATTTGTTGAAGGCAGCCAGAGCCATGGAAATGGCAGATGTACAGGCCAAGGCGATGGAAAATTCTTCAGTTCTGAAAGTGAGACAACAGAAACGAGGCGCTAAAGACGATAAGGAACCTCCCCAAGACGGTTTGTCCCCACAAAGCAGAAGAGAGAGGGATCTGACCAGTCGAGAAAAGAAGGAGTGCTTTCACTGTGGAGGTCAATGGCCGCATCCAAAAGGAAAAAAATCTTGCCCGGCTTGGGGAGTCGAATGTCGAAATTGTGATAAAAAGAATCACTATGCCCGGATGTGCAAATCAGCCAAAAAGTTAAGAAAGATCGGTAATACAAGTAATAGTGAAAGTGAAGAGGAATATCAGGTGTCAGCTGTGAAGAAGAAACCCAAAGTACACACTAAAGTGACAATCAAGGTCAACACAGTTCCAATTCAATTCCAGATTGACTCGGGAGCTGATGTTAACATTATTGATGAAAATAGCTTTGAAGATTTGCAAGGACAGGTAACGCTGGAAAAATCTCGGGCCAAGTTGTTTCCGTATGGTTCCACCAAACCTCTTCCTATTTTGGGCAAGTTTACAGCCACAATTGCTACCAAGAAGCGTTATGACGTAGCAGATTTCTATGTAATAAAAGCATCACGATCATCAGGGTGTTTGTTGGGTTCGGCATCAGCTGTCAATCTCGGCATCCTGCATATAGTGAATCGCGTGAAAGCCAAGCCTACATCGTCAAAAGCAACCTCATCGGCAAGGCCTGCAGTCTCATTAAACAAGAATATACAGGAGCTGATCAACAATAACCAGGAACTTTTTCATGGCATTGGTAAATTAAAGGGGGTGAAGGTGAAACTCCATATTGATGAAGATGTAAAGCCCGTAGCACAAAAACATCGAAGGGTACCGTTTCACTTAAGGGATAAAGTTGAAGCCGAGTTGAAACGTCTGGAAGAAGCAGGTATTATTGAGACGGTGAATTCTGCAATTAATTGCACCAAAGAAAGATTCAGATGAAATCAGAATGTGCGTTGATATGGTAGAACCCAATCGCGCTATAAAGAGAACCAGACATCTTATTCCAACGGTGGAGGAGTTACGCCACGACCTCAATGGAGCCAAGCTATTTTCCAAACTGGACCTAACCAATAGTTTTCACCAGCTCGAGTTGGATGAAGAAAGTCGGAGTATTACTACTTTTTCCACTCATGTAGGGTTGAGACGCTTCTGTCGACTTAACTTTGGCACCAACTCAGCTCCGGAGATTTTTCGTGAAGAGTTAAGAAAGCGATTAGAAGGGATCCCTGGTGTTAGGAACATTCACGACGATATTCTGATTGTTGGGAAAGATGAGCAAGACCATTTCCGAGCATTGAGCGCCACCTTCGAGCGTCTTCGTGAGTCTGGCTTGACTTTAAAGCGAAGCAAATGCGAGTTCGGAAAAACGTCAATAAGATTTTTCGCACTCATTTTCTCAGATCAAGGAATTAGTCCAGATCCTGAAAAGGTGGAAGCCCTCCAACATATTTCTCCCCCAAGCAACCAAGCACAGTTAAGGTCATTCCTGGGCATGGCTAATTATTCAGCTCAATTCATCCACAACTACGCGACCATAGCAGTGCCTTTACGAGAACTGACAAGGAAGAATGTCCATTGGACATGGACACCAGAACATGAGATGTCGTTCAAGGCAATAAAGGAGAATCTACGCACAACTGCCCTCCTGAATTACTATGACCCGAATTTGCTAACTGAAGTCATCTGTGATGGATCACCTGTGGGAGTGGGGGCAATGCTTGTCCAGTATGATCCCAAGAAGCAAGAACCTCGAGTTATAGCATACAACAGTAGGTCTCTCACCGAAGTGAAGAAGAGATATGGACAGATTGAGAGAGAATCCTTGGCCATACAATATGGATGTCTCAAAAACGAGATTTATTTACTCGGGAGAGACTTCAATGTAATCACGGACCACAAACCCCTGGTCAGCCTTTACAACAATCCACGTCGACCAGGCCCTTTTCGGGTCGAACGTATGCGATTGAAGTTGCAGGGATTTTCATTTAACGTAGTATACCGTCCGGGCAAGCACAATCCAGCAGATTGTACCTCCAGACAGCCTCTACCTTTATCCCGGTGTTCACGAGAGGAGCTGAAAGAATACACAGAATTAGAAGCCCACGTCCATTGGATCGTTACAAATGACGTTCCACCATCTCTGAAACTAAAGGAACTTCGGTCAGCGACGTATAGTGATCCAATTCTTCATGATCTTTACAGTGTTATCAAGCGTGGACACAAGATGGATGATCCCAAATTTAAGCACTTCCGAAACATAGCTGAGGAACTTTCCATTGCAAAAGGGGTCATATTACGTGGTAGCAGAATTGTTATGCCAACGTCTTTACAAAACAAAGTCATCAAGATAGCTCATCAGGGCCACCAAGGAGTCGGACTGGTCAAAACTAAACAGTTGCTTAGATCTAGGGTATGGTTTCCGAAGATCGATGCCAAAGTTTCAGCTATGGTTAGTCCTTGTGTTGCATGCCAAGCCACCGTGAATACACCATCGCAAGAGCCAATACAGTCGACACAGCTTCCAAGTGGCCCATGGGAGAGCTTAGCAGTTGATTATTATGGGCCTCTGCCATCAGGGGATTATGTCTTAGTCGTTATAGATGAATATTTCAGGTTCCAGGCGATTGACTTCACCACGTCTACATCGGCTAAAGCAACAATTCCCAAGCTCGACATGGTTTTTTTCATCCTATGGTATCACGATAATATGATATACATCATAGAACTGCATGCTAACCCCGCCCGCCCAATGGCTTTTCTAACCCTAACCCCTGCGACACAGGAAAGCTAAGTAAAAATCCAATTACTAACCTTAATAATACTAACAAAAGGATCGTCCAGAAGACGATTGCTGCCGCTGACCACGATAAATGGCGTACTCACCCTCCCTCTCCGCCCGGGTCGGCACTAGAGGCAATCCACCGAGGGTCTTTCACCGAGTGGGGACTAGGACTAGTTGCTAAATTATATTTGTGCCCTGCCAAGTTATCTTGACTCTTATATTACCAATAATCGCCAATTGTCAAATACTCTTAGATTACCAATAATGGGTAATTCCACAACAGTATATTGTAGGATTCTAGAACTCAACCCCAACACAACACCAATCCTAACCCAACCGAGTGGGGACTACGACTAGTTACTAAATTATTCAAGTTTCTTAATTTTTTTAAACACACAGGTTGGGAGTTAGGGTTACAATGAAGTTGAAGGCAGGGAGTTAGGGAGACACTTAAGGCGGGGGGTTAGGGTTAGGATTTGTGTTGTGGTTGGGTGGTTCTAGAATCCTACAATTTCCTGTTGTGGAATTACCCATTATTGGTAATCTAAAAGCATTTGACAATTGCCGATTATTGGTCTTTAATCTTTAATCATGAACTTCTAAAAACAGTTAAAAACAGTCAAAAACAGTTGGTAATATAGTAACTAGTCCTAGTCCCCACTCGGTGAAAGACCCTCGGTGGATTGCCTCTAGTGCTGACCCTCCGCTCGTGGTGTAACGTTTTCGTTCGAGAAAAGATAATTTTTGTTTGCCCCCTAGCGATCCCATGAAGCATTGCGAAACCGCGCGGGGACTGGCAACCGGCAACTTACCAGGCCATTGTCAAAACATAGCTAGCTAGCTAACTAATTTGTGTCATACGCGTTAATCTATAAGTTTACGCACACGCAGGCCCGGAGCTACGGGGGGAGGGGTGTAGGGGGTGCGACACCCCCCAAAAAATCTTTATACGAGTTTCAGTAGGCAGAAGTTATATTTTAGTCGGCAGAAAAATATATTTTAGACGTGTTCGATTTAACACGGATAAGTAGAATCATTAACTTTTAGCTCATCGTGTTTTCATTTCGCATTGAGAGTGCGTTATTAACGTAGGACTAATTAACCATTTCATCAGCTGACCAGGGTCATTTTAGTAGGCACCTAACGGAAAGACAATATTTTGCAGTGGCTTTTTTTACCATGTCAAGACGGAGAAGTCGGAGTGATAAACGCAATATTATTATATATGACCGATTTGTTTTGGTAGCTTATCCAATTTTCATTGCAAAAGGTTTCACTCATAGATATTTTACATGGGTTCGAAGATAAAACGATGGACGTTTCCAGATGCCTAAAGGCTAAAGTGTATATTAGTTCTGTACTACTTCTGAGTTTATATTAAAGTGTTTCATAATCTTGATGCCCGTTTGTAATCGTGCATTTTTAGCAATGGCGTGGTGCCCTAATTTAGTGGGTTCGCCGTAGCCGCGAAGATGCACCACAACGTGCTGATTCTTCATGTGCGCCCGCTCTTTCGAACAACCCTGGATCTGCCACTGTTTTGACAAGCTTCGATCGATAGGATGTAGTCGGTACAAGCTAGTGCGTCAGTCGGTTGAGGTGAGCTTACACCCCCCATGTAAAATGTTCTGAGTACGGCCCTGCGCACACGTATATCACCATTGGTTCAGTTTTCTTTGTCCCCCCCCAAATTTTAAATGGGGGGGGGGGGGGCTGAGCCCTCTAGTGGCAATTATCTCTGATATCAACCTCAAAGTTATTCATGAGGTTGATAAGTAGTAGTTAAAACATGAGCGGCCGATGTTTATGGGCAGTTACAATGGCGAGCCGTTGTAACCCATAAACATCGACCGCGAATGTTTTTATAACGAACTTATAAAATGAGTAGAATATATAATACATACTTTGTTTGGAAGTTTTAGAAACGGTACAAACAAATTATTTTAACTCCGAAAAAGCTCAATTTGAGCAAGTTAACTTTGATAAAACATAGATGTTTTATTAATTAGCAAGTTAACTTTGATAAAACATTGATGTTTTATTAATCAATGTTTTATCCTGGGTTAAAGTGCGGATTAAATATTAATTTCTTTTGAATTTTCTTCATGAATTATAAATGAATTTTACAAGTACTTATCAACGTCATAAAATTATTCATAAGGTTGATAATTATTCATAAATACTAAACTTCACCATTGGTGATATAAGGCGGTTATATACCTTAGACCTCGGTGTTTAAAGAGTCATTGTCAACCATGATACTTTGCGCGCTTGTGTTATTGTTTTTCGCCATTTTCTTGGCCGCGAAATTCATATCGTAGAGTAATCAAAATATCTATTCAATCCTAATCGTATATATATATATATTTTTACATTGTTTTGACAAGAAGACATACCAGAATAAGTAAAGTTCTGTTTATTTTTGAAAAATCTTATTTTCGTCTCGAGTATTTTTGCAATAGAGTGACAACACCTACAAGTGCTCCCTAGCCAAAGCCTAAAAAGCCAGAATATGATGTTTAGAAGAAACAAATTGGTTTGGGTTGGATGTCAACAATGAGTGGCTATAGGAGACATTGTCACAGCTGGATTTTTGAAAACATGCAAGCGGATAACGATGTGTCATGTATTTTTTCCGTTTTCTTTGATTTTTCTCAACGGAATTTAATTTTGTTTAAATTTTATTTATATTTTAAAATTTGTTTAAATTTGATTTTGTTTTAATTTTCTGTGAAGGACACACCCCGAGTATTTATTAACGATCTTCCCCTTCCTCGCTTTCAACATATGCCGATGATTCGACTGTTAATATATAGGTGGTAGTTAAATCTGTTCCTGAGATTGAAGCAAAATTAAATGTTGACCTGGAGCAGGTGCGTCAAGTTGGTGTGATGAAAATATGATGGTTCCAAGCATTGAAAAAACAAAAGCCACTCGGCAAAAGTCCCAACTTCTTGAGAGAACCAATCTTATGATGTCTTTCTACAAAGGCCGGTGTAACTTTTAATCTGTTGCCATTATTAAATTGGCAGTTTCGCGAAAGCTTGGATTATTTTCCTCAAAATGAATGCTGAAATCTCAGCAGTTTGCTGTAAAAAATTGTTGAAAATTGTTGAAAATGTTGAAAATTCTTAACAACGTGCATAAAAATGCGAAAACCAGTTTAATCCTTGGATAGTAAATAGTGTCTAAAGTCTATTACTATCCATGGTATAAGCGAAGTAATTTCGGTGAAGTGATCTTTTGGACATTCTTTATGCGAAACATTTCAACACCGTCCAGCTCCTCCTTCTGTTTACTTAGAACGCCACTCTGAATATTTTCACGTGTTCATGACGATGTTAGCTCGCGGAGAGATATAGATATCTGGAATCATATAGATTAGATATTATTATAAGGATTATAGTTTCCTGCACTTCGTCGTTACGGTCGTGGAAACCAAACATGTTCACTCTTGCATGCTAATAGCGAAAAATGAGAACGTTTTCTGTTTTGAGCGCATTAACTCTTTCCTGACCGGCCCATTCAAAATGGGTCGTTGAAGACCCGCAAAGTCGTCAATCGAAAAACACGGCACACGGTAACGCAAGATTAAAAATTAAAATTCGACAAGCGCCAGGAACATGAGATCCACGCACACGCCAAGTTTGATTTGATTTCATAAACAACTCTGCGATTGGTGGCATTTTGAGTTTTCAAGATGCTACGCCGGCGTGCAAGATGGCCTTTTCTAGAAAAATGTAAATTTTTCAACCTGATTTATGATAATTAATGCTAATTAATATTAACATAATGTGTTTTGTTCGGGAAATTTAAAAGCACAAGTAAAAGCCGGTTTATTGGGCTTTCAGAAAATGTATTAGCTTTCGCAACAGTTATGGTTATTTCAAGAGATATCAATAGAACAAAGAGGTGGTTCAATTTTTGATGTTTTTCATGTTTTTTATCGCGCGATCGACTTTATTCGATCGCTTTCTTTTGAATTGTGATCCGTCGATCCGGTCGAGAGCTCACAATTCAAAAGTACGCGATAAAATAAAATCGATTGCACGATATAAAGCATTGAATGGAAATCCGCCTATAAAGGTGCATTTCCATTCGTTGCTTGTCGCGCGATCGACTTACGTAACAGAAATAGCGATCGCAAAATGTCGATCGTACGACAAAAAGCACTGAATGGAATCCGTCTTTAGGGATTAAATCACCCAGTGAGAACAAAAGAAATTGAGGTACACATATTACAACAGTTAAACAAGTGATGATTTTTAAAGAATGCTGCTTCTTTCAGTATATAATACACACATTTTATAATATAATATAAAAATAATTTCTAAAAATATAATATGAAATACACCATATAACTATATGTTCCAACGTTGCAAATTTTTAACACTCTAAAAGTTATAATTCTATTAATTATCTATTTCCTTAAAGAGTGAGTGTCAGGGTAGTGCTTTGCGCGCTTGTTTTCTTCTTGGCGGCCATTTTATGGGACGCCTATTTCAGTTCACAAACGAATCCGTCGATATTTGATCAACCTTCTTATAAATTATCCATTTTCAAGTTTTCTAAGAAGTAAATATACCGGAGTGATCAATTATTGTGATATTTTTCGTAAAATTGATCATTTACTATAGTAATCTTTTCGATACATAGAAGCTGCTACGAGCGCTTCGCATCCGAAGCGTGGAAGGCCGGGTTATGCTGCTGAGTTTGCGAATGGAAGTGTTTGATGAGTGACTAGTAAAGAAATATATTTTGTTTCTTCTGATGTTTTGTTCAAGTAACTAAAGCCATCCGGGCCAGCTTGTTCGTCACTGAAACGGCGTTGTGCGCGGCCCGCAGTGGTTCACAAACAAGCGAACCGCAACTGTTCAAATCGTCTTGAACATTAACTTCATAACGCCCCGAAGTCAGGATCGGACTCCAATTTCAACATTTCCAAATAAATCTAGAGTTCACTTGCAAATTATAGTTCTAACGATGCGATGCACTGCAATCAATTCGTATGAAAACAAAAACACAAGCGCGCAAAGCACTACCCTGACACTCACTCTTTAAAGTGCATATGACACCAAAATTAAGTTTGCCTTATTTGAAAGAACACTACAAATAACATAAGGGAGATCATATGAGGTTTTTCGTCTCCTTGCTTCGTTCTTGAGATATTTTAGTTTGTATAATATGCAAATGACAATGGTGTGACGTACACGTGCATAATGACTTATCGGAGAAGGTTATTTATCTTTGCTAATATAAAACCAAATTTAATTTGAATGAAGCATGTGTGTGAGTATTTCGAAAAACATGAAACTTGTAGAATTTCAAGTGATTTTGTGTGATAATAACAAAGATATATAACCTTCTCCGATAAGTCATTATGCACGTGTACGTCACGCCATTGTTATTTGCATATAATACAAACTGAAATATCTCAAGAACGAAGCAAGGAAACGAAAAACTACAGAAGATGTTACTCTGTCATTTTAAGTGTTCTTCCAAATAAGGCAAACTTAATTTTCGTGTCATATAGGTACTTTAATAAACAACATCCCACATTTTACATTTTGAGAGAGATGCAGTTGTAGCTGTTACTTATAATTCTTGTAAGCTATAGTTTTGTAAGGTACTGGTGGTTAGAGGTTAGTTGGTACGAGCAATTACAATTTTTACGCGCGTATTCTGTGTATAGCACCCACAAATTAAAAAAGATAACGAATTATTTTGAATAATTTTTACAAAACTACTCTTGTACAAGACAGTAGCACTAGTTTTGACAATCCTGTCATCCGCCATCTTATTGTAATAGCTTTGCCTAATTATTAACTGGGAAGTTGACGTCACACTTGGGTAAACCTGATGAAACTACTCTGTGGGTAGCCGAGTTTCCGCGGAATGCTTTTTAAAGTGGTGTGATTCAATTGAAAAATGAAGACATTCACAAAATTCGAGTTTCAAACTTATAGTCATGAGGATGGCTAGTTTAAAATTTCGCTTTACCGGTTGTGACGCGACACGCATATAAAAAATACATCCAAAATGGCGGACAATGATTCAGGTTAGCAACTTTAACAGTGCAATTACTACGCTTTACGAGCATTATTACAACCTCAAATTACTATATTCCGGCCATTTAATTTACGTACTTTAATATAAAATGTATTTATTTTTTGTCAATGTCCTTTTTACAAACACCGTGTCGAATATATACTATCAAAACATTAATAATTTATAAAACAAAGGAAATCAGTTTGGTATATGTAAGGAAGAAATTACATAAAGTAACCTAACTTTCTTCTGCATTTTCTCCGAAAATACGACTTTGTTTGAGATCAAACACGAGGAAGATTGTTTGATCACATATCCAAACTCCTCGAGACACTCCAAAGAATACGTCACCCAGACACCTCGAGATGCGTTAAAAAATTCGGTTACGCCTCATTTTCCAAACACACTTCTCGGTGCAGTTTGGTTATACCTGATGAAACACTCGTTATAGGACATAGACGTAATGTCTAGTTGTTGTGTCCTATAAAGAGTGTTTCTTCACATACTACTTAAAAGGCATATTGACCAAGTAAATATACAATGCATCCAGGTTTGACCGCGAAGAAATATAGTCTGACTTTATCAACTGGGAATACAACAGAAAATATCTTACACATGACACAGCACAGCACAGCACAGCACAGCACAACGAAAAGGCCTTCACGAAACCCTCAACATCTTATCTTATAACTATATTATGTAATGCCAATAACTCAAAACTCTGATTAAATCCTTAATGATATATAGAGAATTAACTCTTTCTCGAACTAGTTGTTTTGTTTACTAGTTATTTATTATCGTCGTTCCTTCTTTTCCTGTTAACAACACGTCAATCCAAACACTCATGGTCAATGCGCTATCCGCTGCCAATGTGTAGGTTTTTAACGGTGTTTTAACACAGAAAGACGATCTTACTGAGTTGTTTTTGGCCTCACTTTCGTGGTCAACGTACACCTCTTGAACGGCTTGGAAGTATATAATAGCTCGTGGTTCTTTTTTGCCCTGTTCTTTGTAATACACCAGCGCTTTCTTTCTTCGGTCAAAAACAAACCATCGTTTCTTCCAGGAGGACTTGAGTTTTCCACCTTTTTTATCCAAGTAACCACGACAACATGATTGTGTTACATTGACACTTGGACAGTTATCAAGAACGTGACCAGTGGAGAGAAGATATTGAACCAAGTCAAAATCTTGTTCCAAAGTCTTAACATCGACCTAAGTAGGATAAATAATATACATTCAGTTTTGTTAATGTTAAGAATTGGCAGCTTGATGTTTGTACCTCAATGTATGTTGTACAAGCTACTTCTAGAACATATACCATATTATAAGGAAGTGGCAGACTGGGAAATATATTGGATTGACGAGCAAATACACTGGACGCGTTGTCTTTTTTATTTTTTTGTTAGTAGAATTTTAACCTTGCAATGCAGACTTCGTTTTGCTTTTTACGTTATGATATTTTTTTTTTTTTTTTTTTCATTTAAACGGGAACAGTGCAGTCAAAAATTAAATTACTTATAAACAAAAGGCGTTGATGTGTTATTTTTATGAAATGGCAAAATAGTGTATTTTCATGCATCGAAACCACATAAACATTGGATTAAAGATTTCGCTTGAATATACCATCTTCTAAGTTTTAATTTAAAATGTATTTAGCAAGATTGCTAATTTCTTTAGGAAGTCTTCTCGTAGTGGATTTGAAATGAAATCTGATGGTTTTTAAAATTACTTAGCCAGCACACGCGAGTTTATAGAGACACCATATTTAGTTACCAGTCTCCCGTTAAATTACCCTAGCGATCCACCTTAAATGACCTTCTTTTGAAGATGACTAATAGAGTGATTTCATGTATTCTCCACGGGTTGACGAGTAAATTTATATATTGAAAACAATTTACATTAATTATTCTATCTGTTGAACGTCGAAACTTTGAACATGGCCACTTTGACATCATGTGAAACCACTCTATAACAAAGGTTTTTTGAACTTTATGGATATAAGATTCACATTAATCTATAAGTTGCAAGGGGAGGTGATGTATAGGGTTACGATGAAACTCTAGGCGTGAGGTTAGGACACTGATCTCCTAAATAAATCCTGCAGGATCGAGCAACTGTTGTTTGAAATACGGAAAAGTTGTAAAAGGTGTTAATCTATCATTTTACGAGTTCTTTAATATTAGACAAACTTAATTTTTGTTGCCAATGTCCTTTAAGTAACTTTAAGAATGTATTGTTGTAAGAGCATCGAGACTAATGTATAATGCTTCTTGATTCGGCTTGACTTTGGTATTATAAATTTGAAATTATCGGTTCATTTCTTAATATTGCGTTTTGTTTTTGTTTATGTTTTCCGCCATGCTTGGCTTCACTTTTCCCCCGACCAAAAACCAGAATATAGTCTTTATAGTTATACAGAGCTCACAGGGGTAAACCTGGTAAACCCAATAAAACTATTCTGTGCGGGATAGCCGAGTTTCCGCGGACTGTTTATTAAAATGTTGTACAGACATTTACAAAATTCGAGTTTCAGATTTTTGTATCCATTTACGCTCGATTGCATTAGATGAAAGTTAAGGTACATAGAAAGGTATATAGATTTTCAAGACCCAATCGGGAGCAGTTGCGAAAAATGCAACACTTTCCGGCTGGAAATAGAACTGAGAATCGAGACCAGCTCTACGGAAGTAGGACGATGTGATAAATTAAATATAAACAAGGATAAAAGACAATTAACTTACCGACATCCTTGGTCCCCCATTCCCGACTGTAACCTGCTCTCCTTCTGGCGAATCATTTTCACTGCTTTCTCTCTTCATTCGTTCTTCTTCCAGTTTCTTTTCCAAATCGTCGATTTTCTGTTGATAATCCAAACTTTTCTCATCCAACGACGCCATCTCACGTTCTTTGATTATCAAACGTTCTTCTTGTTCACGAATATGCTCAAATTGTTGTCGTAGTTTCTCACGTTCCGATTCCAGCTCATCAATATCCTGTCCATCTGTTGATTTCTTTTCAGTTGAACCAACATCATCGGAAGAATTTGTTCTCTTTGAGCCTGCGCTACCAGTTGGAGACTGCCGATCCAAAGACGAAACAGATGACATGGTCTGTAGCATTTCCTGACGAAACTTTCCGATTTCGTCTTCTTTTTCTTTCTCTAGTTGAACACGTATTACCCGTTGTTCTTCCTCAGCTCGCGATAAAAGCTCTTTGTATTTCGCTTCGATGTTTGTCAGACGGACTTTGTCGCGAACCATTTGCTCCTGTTGACGTTGTCGTTCCAATTGCAATTTCTTCCTCTCTTCTTCCACATGACGAATGGCAGAAGTATGTTCTCTCTTCATATCCTCCACCTTTAGTTTCTCCATCTCTAACTTTCTCTTTTCCTCTTGTCGCTCACACTCAAAATGCGCTTCAATAAGCTTGCGTTCACGGTCCATTTGCTCAGAGGCTTCGCGTTGCTTAAGCTCCAGTTCTTCCAGCATGAGTTGTTCGGTTTCAAAAAACTCGAATTCAAGTTGTCTTTCTTTCTCCATTTTCTCTTGCGATGAAAGCATCGACTCTTGGAGACCGATCAACTGTTCATTATATATTTTTTGGAGATCAGCCAGACGTTGTTTTTCTGCTTCAATTTCTTGTTTTCCTTGTTCCCTTTCTTGGAACGCTTTCTCAATGATTTCCATTTTTTCCACCTCTAGTTTTTTAAGCTTTTCCCTTTCTTCGTCTAACGCTCTTACCTCTTTTTTTTGTTCATCTTGCAGGCGCATTCTTTCTATCTCAACCTGCTCAAGGGCACTTTGCTGTTGCTTCGCTAACTCATTTATTCTTTTCTCTTTCGGCATTGATTTTGGCCAACTCTAAGTCCCTGGTTTCATGTAACTTGAAAATCTGCTCCTCTAAATCTTTCTCCATTAATTTCACTCTCTCTGCTTGAAGTACTTGTATTTTATTCAATTTTTCTTCTTCGTCCACGAAGTAACGCCTTTCCCCGTTCGCTAACCCAGCACCATCAATCTGACTCCCGTATTTTCCTTCTAAAATCGAAAGTTTTTCTTCTGCTTTGTCAGTTTGCATCAGTTCATCCCTTTGCTCCTCCATTTCTTGAATCTGAGCGGTAATCCTCGTCTTAAACTTGTCTGCTTCCGCTCTTTGCAGCCGTTCTAAATTCCTTAGCCTACTACTCTCCTCCTTCAGTTGTTTCTTCTCGTATTCTAGACGCCCCAGAGCTTCTTTATGTTGTTTTTCCCTCGCCCAAAGCCGTGCATTTTCTTCTTTAAGACGATCTCGTTCCTGCTGTTCACATTTACGCTGCTCAATCGCAAGCTCTACCTCTATAGCAACAACAAAGGCAACATAAATTTCAAGAGAAGAACAATTATAACGCATATTATTATATGACAATGGCGTCATCCAGGAGGGGAATACACACTAAATTCCGTATTACACACTTATACCAGTTTAACCGGTTTCGAAGAGGTAAAATCTGACTTTTATGTTAAATCTAAAGTAAAACGTCGGATGCAAACTGTCTATTTCATTTGAACAGTCATGTAATAAATAACACGGTCGGGCATTTTACTACACAGACTATGAACCAGCGCCGTTAATCGTGTTCTGTGACGTAGCTATACTACACGGAATTTAGATAGTACACCATGATTGGTCGCTTAGAAAATTTAGTTAATACGTGTATTCAATTGGTTAATACGTGATATTCAATTGGTTACTACGGAAGTATCCGTTGTCAATGTTTGTTGTTTACCACGAAGACAGTTTCTCAGCCGCCTCAACGTATTCCTTGTAAACGAGACTACTAAAGAGTTTGCTAATACTTTCAAAGGATGACTGTTTATAGTCGGCATAATTTTGGTTCGAGGATGATCAAACAGTCGAAGAGATGCGGGAATCGAATTGTTAATCATACGATATTTCCAGGTAGCCGTCGAGTGCCGATTCTCGTTATGCTCAGTCGTTTTAGCTTTTCAGCTTGTCCTATTTGTCTATTAGAACTAAGTTTGCTCTTCATATGATTTCTTAAACTTTTAGTGAATACTCGATAGTTGGTAAACAGGTTCTTTTCAAAACCTTGAAACAAACCCGTCTTTGAAACCAAACCACTTTCGAAATAAACCCGTCTTCTCGAAACAAACCCGTCTTTAAATAAACCCGAAACAATCAGCATAAACACAATCTATAAGCATTGCGAATAATCGGCATAAATTACAGAACACACAATTTGGCTCTGATGCACAGACGCCTTTTTGCGCCCGCGAGCGTCTCTGTAGGCAGGCTAGCACTTTACTTGTTTCTGGCATTTTTCCTCACCCTTAAAGGGCGCGGAAAAATACATCCGAAACTCGTAAAATACCCGACCGTATTATTGATAAAACCATTCAATAAAGATGTATTTATACACGCAATAACGTATGTTATGTACACGCAATGTATGTTATAGTATACGTGTTTAATGTTGAGGAAACTGCTCGAGTGGTGAAAGTTTGAAATGTTTCAAAAAAAACTACTTAATCCTGGATTAAAAGCCGTATCTGCCACAGTACTCATTTAAAGTATATTTCTATGGGGTGCCGAATTTCTTTATTATGTTTATTATGACAACATTATTTGATATAACATCATTTTTGTTAAATAATTAAGTTAATGGATTGTCTCATTGTTTAAAATAATTTTTCTAACTAAAAAATTTTTTTTATATGTTTTATATAATTTTTCAGTTGTTTTGCATTGTATTTAATAAAATGTTTTGAGTATTCATATTATATGATATAATACTTTTCTACAACTGTAATTGTTTCAAATAAACATTTTAGCCAAATTAATTATGTCATAAAATGTATATTATATCATATAATGCATATTATATAATATAATATAATGCATTATATCATATAATGTAAATTATATCATATAATTCATATTATATGATATAATAAGCATTATATTATATAATATCATTATATGATATTATATACATTTTATGACATATATAATTAATTTGGCTAACATGTTTATTTGAAACAATTACAGTTATTAAAAAAATATTATATCATATAATATAAATACTCAAAACATTTTATTAAATACAATGCAAAACAACTGAAAAATTATATAAAACATAAATAAAATAATTGTTTTAGTTAGAAAAATCATTTTAAACAATGAGAATTGCCATTAACTTAATTATTTAACAAAAATGATGTTATATCAAATAATCTTGTCATAATAAACATATAATAAAGAAATATAATTTTCGGACATTCGGCACCCCATATATTTCATGCTCGGGATTTTTATATATTTATATTGTTGGAACTTTCTGTTAAAATGCTTATGAAACGAAATTTGTTGTCAATTATTCGTCATTAGGCCTGTTAAGAACACACTTACACACTTTCATATTTGTTATTTTCTAAAAAAAATTTCAAGACAAGCCTTAAAAATAAAATCGACCAATTTGTTAAAAGACTGGGTCCGAATTTAACTCGTAAGTGTATTGATGTAGTCAAGGTGTTTGATAAACCGAGAGAGCTTTCGCTCTCTCGAGAGTGTATTTTTTTAAAAATGTTAAGCGATTTGGCAACTAGTGTTGTTAGGAGCACCATCTTGATGCCTCTTTCCTTTGCTAAAGTTAGTTAACTATATATTTACACAGTAATTCAATGCTGAAATACAAAGGGAGATTGTGAATTCAGTTTGGGAATATTTCTAAACAGGTTCGTTTAAAGGTGAAAACAAACTTTCTTCGGATTTCACTTTTGAATGACAGTGCAACATCCTTGTGTATCCTTAGTTGACGTGACTTCAATAACCGATTTTACCAAGGAAAAAGGCATGAAGATGAAACTTTATGTTAATAGCAATCAATTAAATCCGAAAATATCTTGGCAATCCTAGATATAAATGATTAATTTTGTCTTTTAATTCAAAGACATAACTTAGAACGTAATTATTTCTGTGCAGTTTTTGATAAAACTCGGCGTTTTGTCGAGTTTCGTTGCGAATTATGTCAGCCTCGACTGGCGCGAAACATGGAAGAAGGAACGAGGTTCAAACAAAAAAAATCAGGTTCCGAGTGGACGTATTTCGATTGTGGATGAATAGATAAGGCTTTGTATAGTTTTACGACGTTAAGGTGGCAACGAAGCACGTCCAGGCACTTCGTCGTCGTATAAAAACATAAATACGCCCGCACCCCTTCAATAAACATCCAAAGATCACTTCATTCACTGCTTTAAAGTCATTATCAAGAGTCGTTTACCTTGGTACTGCCTTATGGATACAATTTGTAATTGTTTTCCTATCTTGTCCCAAATATAAGAAATGGTCATAGCAACGTCCCTAGCAACTGAACAAATAACTATCCCCACAGAACTCTGGGGAAACCGGATTTGAAGTTATATCGAGACGTCTCATAGCGACACATCCGTAAAAAATCAGTGCCCCTTTCTTGGTTATGCGATTGTGCAGTTACATTATCCCTGGCGTCGCTAATTTCGCTGCAGCTGTCACTTTCCAACATACTGAAGAACTTGACCTGTCTCGCTATGACAGGCTGATTCAACTTATTTCGTTTTCTTCAAAACTACTGCACCAAATATTTTTTCTGTAATCAAAGCTGATACCGTATTTCTTTGACTGATTACTCGGTGGAAGGCCTGACTCTTCAAGCCAAAAGACTCTTCATAATTGAGGACTTTTAGAAAGGCCAGCCGTGCCGTGAAGCTGGGGCGAGCAGGTTATTGTTCGATCCCTGCCCATTTATATAGAATTGGAATAGCTTGAAAAACTAAAGATTTGTCGTAGCCAGTATGTACACTAAAAAATGTTTTTGCCCTTAAAAAATTACAACTAAAAACTACATAAATATGCATGTAGTTGGCTTTGTGATAAGGGATCCCCTTCGCTTTCATATAAAACGTATATCAAGTTTATTACCTGGACAATACTTATCAGGCATCACAGAAAATCTGTTTCCAGGATTTCGTTCACGAATCCGTTTGGCCTCTTTAGGGTGATTGAATCGAAAATAGTTGGATTTTCCAAGACATACCATGCATCCTAAAACAAGTCATGGGGAAAATGAGTTTTGATTGACAAGAATAAAGGCCAATTTAAACGGATCCAACAGTCACCCACCATTGTTGGTCTCACAATGTTGGGTGACTGCTGGATGATGTTGGGCGGAGTATTCAAACGGATGCAATTTCTGTGCAATAAGTTGGACCTTTGTTGCATGTTTGAATTTCAACGTTTGAATTTCAATATCTAATACTGAAGTCAAAAATAATTATGGGCTCGTAACCCATGATGTGTGAACATCCCATCATGCAAACCCACCCTTCAAGCATTTGAATAAGCTCGTCGATTCAGGGCATTTTTTAACGTTATAACTACTGGGAATTTACCCCAGTAGGCCCTTTGCTTGCCCCAGTAGACTGGGCCCTTTTCATCATTAATAAAGGTATCAGGCTTTCAGCTGCATCAAATCCCTGTCTTTTGGAAAGGCACATTCTCGTCCCCAGACCCTCTCCCGTTGGTCAGCTGGTGCCCAATGTACTTCTAATACGTATTCCATATAAGGAAGTGGCCTACGAGCAAACACAAGGCATTGACGAGCAAATAGCTAATTACCCTCGTACCAGCCCACTGGATGTGGGATTGTTAACACGTTACTAAGCGCATATGAGAACACGGCGTTTGCAAACGTTACTGAACGCATGTGAGAACAAGGCGCTTGCAAACGATTTTTAACATAACATGTGGTCGGTGGCAACATGTCATACGAAAAATCATCCAGTCTGTCAAAAATTGACATGTATGCGGATTAAAAATCGTCACCTTTATGATTGTTACGAGCTGGACAATCGGATTTCATTGTGAAATAAAGACTATTGTGTTCATGCTTATGAATTTACAGACTCACAGCGCGTCGTTTGCGAAAAGTTAATGGCCGATTATTTTGGCGATTATTATGCAATAATCGGCCGATTACCGATTATTTTAAATTGGCGGATTAATCGACTTGGCCGATTAGTTTCCGATTAATCGGCTCATCTCTATAAATTGAGTAAATTGCATAGGGAAAAGGGCCCCCTTACATACTTTGCCCCAGTGGTCACAATCCCTTAAAAAATGCACTGCGTCGATTTCCGAGTCATAGTTCTTGATTTTGGTTTTCCGGCTTCAACAGCGGCCTTCCTCTTTCTACTTGAAGTAGCTCTGTAATTCAAAGAAGTAATTCTGTCTTCTTCCTCGAAAATCTCGAGGTCCCTCTGCTTATTCAAGGGAGTTATAGTGGCGGGTTCTTACATCGCTATCACGGGTTCGCTTGCCGCCATCTTGATTGTTTTCATTAGGTTAAATGTTCATGGAAACAACGCCAATTAAACTCGTCATTCGCCAAATGTTGGACGATGTTAGATGCAAAGTTTGAACTGATGAATCCAACATTATTCATTCAACATGGCGTTCAAACGGGTCCTTCATGTTGCATCCAACATTGTTAGATAATGTTGGACAATCATGTTGAACACGTTTAAACAGGCCTTATATTAGTGTGTCTAGCATTACACGCAACATTGCATATTAAGTTCTACTTCGGCAACACGCATTGGAAGTAACAATTACCTATATAATAATAATAATAATAATAATAATAATAATAGACGTATTAGGAGCATTATACAATAGTCTCAATGCTCTTACAACAATATATTCTTAAATTTACTTATAAAACTTATTACAGTTTCATTATAAGATAAAGCCTACTACATATATTACCACTATGAACTGCTGACTTAAAATTACCCAACATATCAAAGCTTCTAATTTCCTGTGGTAATAAATTCCACAGTTTTGGTGCCGAAACCGAGAACGCTCTGTCTCCACGAGTCACCGTTTTGGATTTTGGCTCAAGTAGCAGATTACGGTCTGATGATCTCAAAGCACGAGTAGTTTTATATTTATTTAGCAAATCAGTAATCTAAACAGGCGCCTCATGGCCATGCAAAGCCTTGAAAGTAATTATTAGTATCTTAAATACAATCCTTGTTCTCACCGGCAACCAGTGAAGATTACGAAGCACAGGGGAGATATGCTCCGATTTTTTAACCCCTGTAACAAGTCTTGCAGCTGTATTTTGAATTCGCTGTAACTTGCTCAATTCAGCTTCTGGTAAGCCATATAGGATGCTATTACAGCTGTCAAGTTTTGATGTTATGAATGCATGCACCATATAGATGAAGCATTATTGATATAAATGAAGTAAATAGTTGAATATCAAAATATTTTTTGATTCGATCTTTGCGTTGATGTTCTATAAAGGTTTGTATGTCCAAAGGTTTGTTTGTCCGAAATACTAATGATTTGAACGTTATACTAGAGATTTTATACATTTTTTCACTCAAATCCTCAACCAGTCTATCACACGGAAAGCAGAAAAGAAAGCCAAATTCCTGGGTTGACGTGACTTATTAACATTTCGGACAAACTATGATCTGTATAATGTGCTGTTGTCGGCTAGAAGCTGGTCACTTCGTCGTATATTATTTTGAACGTTATCTCGATTAATATTTAAACCGTTTTCAATTCTGAAAACAGATTTGGAATTAGCGAGTCAAAATACATACTCGGACTTGTATTTCCTCGAAAAACTATGTCTCTTTTGGAAAAAACCCTTTGAATCATGTGACGGTTCAATTTAAATATTCATTCAAATGCTGAGTATCTAGTTACCAGGACCACATTTTCCGATGTCGCGCGGACGGCCGTTGACGCATATATATACACAGGGTGCCCATCTCCGCCACTGATTTATTATTTTTATTTATTTATTTTTTATTTATTTTCTAAATATGTGAATATTGTGTATTAAAAATCGTCATTATTGTGTCTGAAGTATGCTGAATGTGTGAGAATGCGAGAAATCGCCATTATTGTGTACTCTCGTCCCCAGGACTGGGATGCTGGAGGAGGCGCGGAGGCCTGCGGCGAGAGTATTATTTTCTCGTTCTCTCGCCGCAGGCCTCCGCGCCTGCGCCAGCATCCCGCGTCCTGGGGACGAGAGTACACAACAATGGCGATTTCTAGCATTTTCACATATTTAGAAAATAAATAAAAAATAAATTAATAAAAATAATAAATCAGTGGCAGAGATGGGCACCCTGTGATATATATACAAATAAACTCGAACCGAGATCAGGATCCGCTAGCATCTCGTGATAAGGGACTAAACGCCGGTCGATATTAGCACCCTCGCCCTCAGGCCTTCGGCATCATCGCAAAGCACAAATCGCAAAGCACAAATCATCATCGCAAAATCATCATCATCGCAAAGCACAAATCATAAAACATTTTGAAATTCAACTATTCACTAAATGTAGAATCTATATTTGGGGTTATAGGGACATTGTTTTTACCTTGTGGTAATTTTGTAGGTTCTGTAATAGGGACACCATCGATAGAACATAGTGGCGCATTTGGGAAAAACATCACAGTCTCACCGTCATATTCCACAACACAATGTTCCCTGACAACAACAAAAAACAATAGTAAAGTTATTCACAGTTATACATAACATTTTTCACAAAACTGACAATGAAATACGCAGGTTTACCAGTTTACCGCGCATCACGATTATACCTCCACTTCTATTGTTCTAAAGGGGAGATTTAATCCCTAAATTCTCTCATCAACATACATATACTTTTACTATTTTTACCTCAACACAGGAAAATGTTCTAATTTTCCCCGATTAACAAGCATGAGCGAACATTCAAACATCCAACCCACCCATTCACAATGTTCTCATCCCAAAAGAGTTTCAAACAATACAATTTATATTTATTCGGTAATACCATTTCAATCAATTTTACTCATTCCTGATTGGCTAATGACATCAGTATCAAACCTAAATTTTTTTACTAGGGCTATTTAAAAAAATACCCCAAGTAAAAAATCACATCCGGGATGTTTGGATTTTAATATTTACAAACATCAGTATTCCCGTTTCGTAGTAAAATTTAGGGGTATTTAGGAACGCGTAAAATTGATTGAAAAGGTATTAAAAGGAAATAACACTTGTTCTCGAAGAATTAATGAACAATCGCACTTGTGTTTGGCGAAATATTCATAATACTACGAGTGCGAAATGAATATTTTGCCCTGCGATTTTCAACATTCCCAATGGTAACATTCCCAATTTCAACATTCCCAATTTTGAACAATGCCCAACTTCGTGCGATTTTTCATTAATTCTTCTCGAACCGTGTTATTTCCTATACTAATTATGGTATTACAAACTAATACCATAACATGTTGGGAAATTAGAGATTAAATTTCCTGCATCGGGAGGATATGCTTTCGGGGTCACTTAATCACTAATTACCCTCATTTCATGGCATCACTTATAAGTATTAGTATTACAACCAAATAACCGCAGTCCGCATTTTATCTTTTTGCCCTTCCGCATGCGTGTTTGATTTATCCTAACCCGTTTACCGACATCCTAAGGGGAGGTGGATGTGAGAGACGGCTGACTAAAAACTAAAGGCGGGGGGTTAGGGTAAGGAAAAAACTTTAGGCGGGGGGAGAGTTACGATTAAGATTAGGGTGAAAAAGGTAAAAAATCACCGTGTTTAGAAATGTAGGAAATAATTCACCAAATTGGCTTAAAATTTTATATGCCGACTTAAAATTCTTTTAGCCGACTTACAACGATAATGAAAAAATCAGGCGAAAATATAAAATTGATAGATGCGAAAAAATATCGACCATTGTATATTAATATTGAGGTAAAATAATAAATTTAAAGGGATATGGCAATATAAATTAACTTTGTCTCATTTGAAAGAACTCGTGAAATGGTATAACAAGACCTCTTACAATTTTCCATTATCTTTTTTGGTTTTCGAAATAATTTGACGAAAGACAGCGTGCTGTCCGCCATCTTGGAATTATTTTCGATATGCATGTGACGTCATAAGTAGGGTAAAGTGAAATTTTTATCTTGCCAACCTTATGACATTATGAGCCAGAAACTCGATTATGTTGCACTATTTCCATTTTCAATTGGCCCACAAAATAGTCATGTTGTTCAATTAAAAAAGGAAGACATTCACAAAAAAACGAGTTTCAAACTTATGAAGACATGGGAATGGAATAATGGGATCCAAGATGGCGGACAATGATTCAGGTTAGCGACTTTGACAGCGCAATTAATACACTTCACAAGCATTTTTACAACCTCAAACTACTATATTCCTGCTATTTAACTTTTAAGTTACGTACTTGGATCAAAAAGGTACTTATTTTTTGTTGCAATGTCCTTTCGTGTTTACAAGAAAAGTAACACATCTTACCTTTCAATGCCTGTTCCACTTAATGCAATGTCTGGTTTAGAGTCACTGGTTGGCAAACCAATGATGGTTTTTCCTGATAATTAAGAAGAAAAAGACAAATAAAATATGCGATGTAGACTTTGTATGATAATCATGAAGATATCATGCATAAAGAAAAGTAGTGCCCGCGGTAGAGTCTCTACAATGTCAATATAGGGAGCTTTAGTAAACACGACGGGGAACCTGGAAGACGGCGTCCTTCAAACCAAAACATTATTCATGAAAATTAACAAAGAGAACTAGGCCGTGGACTGAAGGCTTGAAATGTCCCTAGAAAACGATTTTCGCTGCACACATCTTGAAACTAATGATTTCTTTCATAAAGTCATAGAAGAACATGCCAATTGAAACAATCAAGGTGGCCCCATGTGATAAGTGTGCAGAAGGAGCAATCGACGTTCTATTATGCTGATTACTTTCAGTCACTCATTGCTGAAATATCGCTGACCAAAGTTTTAAAAAAATGATGAGTCAGCATTTTAAAGCATTTTTTTGTCTACTTTGTATCTCTAAGTAGTTAGTTGGAACTCATTTTTGTTTTTCTAGTAAAGCTTCTGTTGAGAGACTGTATCTAAGAGAAGACCTTAAAATATTTCTATCGCATTAGTACCTTAAATTGGGCGCTCTAATGTGTGCATCAATGGAAAGTTGATTCCGCTCTGAATGAGAGTCAGCCGATTGTTGAAGCGAGTAAAAATTCAAGTTTTCTCCGCGCACTAAAACATCCAATATTAGCTAATTATGTCTTCATTTCTGGCACAAATATTTCAAAAGTTCAGTTGCAAAGCGTCTTTGTGCTACAAAATCATTGGTTAGTTGTTCTCTTTTCTAGTTGTGCTCAACTTTCCATTGATGCACACATTGGGCCGCCCAATTTAAGGTACTAATGCGATAGAAATATTTTAAGCTCTTCTCCTGGATACAGTCTCTCAACAGAAGCTTTACTAGAAAAAACAAAAAACGAGTTCCAACTAACTACTTAGAGATACAAAGTAGACTAAAAATGCTTTAAAATGCTGACTCATCATTTTTTAAAACTTTGGTCAGCGATATTTCAGTAATGAGTGACTGAAACTGAAAGTAATCAGCATAATAGAGTTTTTGTCCTCTAATGAAGGTCTATCTGATGGTATTGTCAAATGTTGGAATTTCCAAAATGTTTGTTTTCCTAACTATGGATGACGTCAGAATAACGTCGATTTCTCCTTCTTGTGCAAACTTGGGGCCACATTGATTATTTGGATTAGCATGTTACTCTATGACTTTATGAAAGAAATCATTAGTTTCAAGATGTGTGCAGCGAAAGTGAAAGATAGAGGTCCTGATCAGTCCACAGCCCTAAACGGATTTTTTGTAGTCCTAAGGCTCTGTCCTCCGCAGAGGCTTCTCTTTTTTTTACTAATTCCTCGCCTCCCTCCTAAATTCAGCTCGCTCGCGACAAGAGGAATTCCTTTTCTTCATATAATAGGATCTTAAGATCTAAGAAGGCACTAGATTGGCCGACGTTTCATATAAGTATCCCGAATTTAAAACATAGTCCTAACCCCAAACCTTACCCTAATCCTAACCCTGAACCTAATAATGACCCCTAGCAG
Organism: Chrysogorgia sp. JL179-B06; assembly: GCA_035772405.1. Lineage (NCBI taxonomy): Eukaryota > Metazoa > Cnidaria > Anthozoa > Scleralcyonacea > Chrysogorgiidae > Chrysogorgia > Chrysogorgia sp. JL179-B06. The sequence goes on from JAYKKM010000180.1 coordinate 1,978,223, forward strand.
CTAGCAGCTGATTTTAATTTCGAATTTTACTACCGATATTCTATGTGACGTCATTTCGGGTTCGACCTAAACCAGGTGCGCCAACAATCAGTCATCCACGTGTCAGCGGTACACTAAATTTCCGGTCTTTTTTAACGTGGGTCTTCTACATCATACGGTGATATCGTTATGTTTCGCGCACCAATTGAAGGCAGGGGGTTAGGGTTAGGAAAACACTTAAGGCGGGTGTTAGGGTTAGGATTAAGGGTTGGATTAGGGTTAGGGTGTCTATTTTAATATAACATGAAGTTTTACCAATTGGTGCGCGAAACATGACGATAGCACCTATCATACGATCGGACATTGCTGTATGATGATATAAATCATAGAACTGCTAATCTCTAAACAACTTAGACCCTAACCGCCCGTCTAATGAGTTTTCTAACCTTAAGTGTCTTCGTAACCCTAACCCCCGGGGTGTATTTTGACGTATTAACCACAGTTTGGTTACGATAAAGAAAGAAACAATGTTTTAAACATGTCCTCTAAGAAATGAACAGATCAACATAAGACCTACACTGTACGTTGAAAACGACCGGAAATTTAATGTACCGCTGATACGTGGATGACTGATTGTTGGCGCAACTGGTTTAGGTCGATGACATTATGGATAGTAGAAAGACTTTGTTATCCATGATGACATCTAGTTCTTTTCTAAGATCTACGGCGGCTATCATGTGCCTTCAAGAGGATAATAATATATTTAATTCCAAAGAGAAATCTCAACGCCTTCCCTCGAGCCCGCAATTTCCCCGAGCCCGCAATGACTAGCTAAATTTCCCCCGCCCGCAATTTTCTCCTGCCCGCAATTTCTCCGAGCCCGCAATGACTAGCTAATAGCTATGGTAAACTGGAGAGGAAACGGAGATAAACGCCTGCTGAGGCGGTAGTATCATGATATCCATGAAATGATTATTTTGTTCACTTCAAAATTAGCTTCAACAGCAACTAAACAAGAGAAAATGTCATGGCTGATACGCTTGCGTCTCGCGTGAAGTGGGTTTTATAGTGAGTTTACACGGAGCTAAAATCTTGGGATTCCGATGGCGATCGCGAGAGGTATCCCTGATGGTGTTAACGCGGAAATGTTTGGATTAATTGACGACGCGGTATTTGATATCCAAAAGCTTGATTTTTCACCACCAAAACACTTTAGTACAATTAAAACGAATAAATGTCGTTTTTGAAGTCAATCTTAAAAATGCCCAGACAGCCGAACAAAGACGGTGTACAGGACCTCTCCTCCGCAGAGGCTTCTCTTTTTTTTACTAATTCCGTGGATTTCCGTTTATGTTGCCCGGTTTAGATGTCGAACTTCACATGTGCCGAACTCAATGCAAATTATCTTAAACAATAGAATACGCTCATTTGCATTGAGTTAGGCTGTTTGCACATGGTCGTTTATGGGAACGTCAGCTCGTTTCAGTTGGGTGAGACAATGTAATCGTTTGTTGGCTTTCTTAACAACTTCACTGCTATGGTAGGTCCACTGTAGGGTATTAGAGATTGTTAACCCTAATAACCTTAAAGTGCCACTACGATGAAAATTCACCCACGTCTTTTAGATTTTCTTTAGCATAGAATAGTATTTCAGGGTCGAAAGTGATCATCGATGTAAAAAAAAACTAAAAAATGGTATTTTGAAGTAAGTATTTTGAGCTCTGAAATCACTATTATTTAGGCCACCATTACTAAAAACGTGTTCCAAGTGAGCCCGCAATTTCAAAAGGTAATATTGTTTATGACGTCAAATTCTCAGTGCTACGCCTGAATTTCGGTCGAGGTTATTTGTTTTCTTGTTTTCTTCGAGAAGTAGATGAAATGTTCAGCCTTTCAGACGAAGAATTTGAATAAACGACTTTGATTTACTTGAAGAATTAGCCACGTGGAGTCTTCGCCTTGAGAATCTGACGTCACTTCGTTACGCTGGTCAAGAACATGAACAATTAATGACGGACATAACAACTCCAGACTCGGAGTAAGAAAAGGCTATCGTCGAATCGCAAAACGGTTTCGACCAAGTAATATTTAGCAGCTCTGCTTTATAAATACGTAAAAATATCGATAGGTAAAAATTTGATCATAGTGGCACTTTAATGTTAAACATAATGGAGACTATATATAAACGCCTTGTGCTGCATAGACAGTGTAGAAATACAAATAGAATACTCTGAAAGGTTGGCGCACTGCCGAAATAGTGTGTAGGAGGTCTAAAGGCCCTTCGTCACAGAGTGAAACGTGAAGTGAAATGAAAACTAAAACTTTCATATGTAAAATTACCCACTGTTTTTCCCGTCAGGTTTTGTAGCGATTCAGGCCAGGTTCAAACGCCGTACTTCTCTTGAGCCGTACCTAATGTGAATAAGCTTAAACAAAGGATTTTGCTAATTTACATTTGGTTCGGCTCATGAGAATTGTGAGTATTCTTCACACCGTTGTGACCCTATTGACAACGCACATAAAGGAAGAGACAACGCGGTGCTCGAGCCGCTAAAATTATAACATAAATCTCGACACTATAACAACTATGGGAAGTCACTGTCTAAACGGTTCAGGACACTACCGGGTGTATATAAATTATTTTTAGAGTAATATATATGTATTATCATTTCCCACTAGGTTGAATTGTTTTTCAACCGTGGTCGTCGAGGTAGTCGTTGTCCGTTTTTGGAATCTTACTCTCTATTGTCACGACAAGTGGACAGCCTCAGAGCCATATTTAAATAGGTATAGTCAAATAAACGGGTAATGCCAAATTTTAAAATGGTTTGACCTGCTGTCGCCGTCTTAGTAACCTCAGGGCCCCATAGCATAGATTTCAAGCTAAACCTCCAACATCCCAGCTTCTAACATTCTTAAATGACTTTCTACATTTGCAACGTCTTACAAACTACAAGCCATATATTTAGGGTTACGACATGCTTAGCATCTTGCCTCTACTTGTACCGAATGAATCAACTCAAAACATTTCTTACCTTCTTTTACTGGACACATTGTCACTCCAACACTGAGTCTTCCTCCACCAAGTGTAATAAAATGAGGTTCATCGGTTTCAAACTTCAGACCTTGTCCCAGAGCTGTCACTTGTAATGAACGATCCTAAACGTAATTTATCCCAAACGACGTCAATTGACAAAAACAATGCAAAGTATAATAGTGCAAATACTTATACGCATTCTTGTTTACCCAAGACCTTTCCATTTCATTTTTATTAAACAAACAAAATAAAGAAAGCTGTCATTTTGTTTTCTCATCTTGATGATTGCACTACACTAGACGAAAGTGTTGTAAGCATTCATTATCATATACAAATATACAAGGCCAAGGGGCTCTAAATAAGTGCCATGAATCACCGGTCATTGACCAGCAAATTATTGCAGTTTATTATATAAATATCGATGAGATACCAGGTTTTCTCCTATTCAGTGTCACTTCATTCCCTCTGGCGCATGTTTCTTTATTTATATTATCCCAGACCACTCAGTGGACATTATATTGTGAACAACTGTGGCAGGTTCAACAAGACGCACAAACCTATATCAGCCATGAAATAATTATTTTGTTTACTTCAAAATTAGTCACTTCAACATCAACTAAACAAAAGAACATTTCAAGGCTGATAAGCTTGCGCTTGGGTCTCGCGTGAACCGCGTGATTCACCGTGTGGAAACTTGGAACGAGATGTAATATATAAAAGCCGACAATGCGGACTGGATCGGATTTCAAGTCCGCAAAAATTACTTGTAATCTGTAACTAATTGCAAGGACTTGAAATCCAGTCCCAGTCCGAATTGGAGGCTTTTATATGGCATCAAAAACGAAAACAAGTCAATATTTACAGAGAAATTTGAGGTTGAAATCGTCAAAATCCTATGCTAATTAAGATCACATATCCAGTTGTCCGTCACGGAGTTGATTTTCTTTGTTTTTGGTTCATGAATTATTAAGTAGTTTTTTATTGTTAAAGCACTTAGTACGTACTCGGCATTATATAATGCAGACAGATATATCATATATGAATACCACACAGCTATTCATCCAAGTTTTATTGTCTTTGATTCGATAACAAAGGCAAAGGACGCGAGTGAGGATTATGAAATCAGGTCCCGCATAGAATCTTTTTGTGGCCTACCTCAAGTCAACAAGAAATTTTGATGCATTCATTAAGCCTATGAGTCTTCCTTGCTCTATAGACGCTCTAATCATTGAGCTTCCAAGACTCAGATGGAGAGCGAAGGTCACTAGGATGAACTGGTTCGATTGACACACGATAAATATTTTCTGAGATATACAGTGTGTATCAAAAAAAATACTACCGGAAGCAACTGTGAATTAGCATTTTTTTCAAAGAACCCATTGTAATAGTTTGAAGGCTTAGACACCTCTGAGCAACGAATGCGTAAAAAATAACTTGGATTGCATTCGTATTGAAAACTGCTTTCTCTCTTCTTGATTAACGCAGCGCTTGGACCATCTTAATTTCCCAGGTGTATAATTTTTTTTAAATTACAATAGGTCTCTTTAAGAATGCTAATTCATTTTCTAAGGGTAGCGGTTTTTTTGATACACACTGGTATGATAAATATTAATATGTTATATATATATATATATATATATATATTATATATATATATATATATATATATATATATATATATATATATATATATATATATATATATATATATATATATATATATATATATATATATATATATATATATATATATATATATATATATATATATATATATGTATATATTTGATTAATATTAGAGAGGATTTAATATTGTCAAATACATATATGGAAAAAAGTGACTGCCCCAACTGGGAATCGAAGCCTGGTCTTCGAATCAACGTTTCGGCGCCTCTACACCTTTGAGCTATTGAGACACGGTCAGAACAGTCAGTGATTTTAACCATATACATATTAAATTCGCCGCTGTCACCTTAACACCAACAGGCAGACATCGCATCTAACCATAATGTGGAGCAAGGCCTCTCGAGCGCACTTCCCAAAGTAGCGAAGCGATACACAACTTCTTGTATACAGAGGGCTTTAATAATAATTAATTAATATTAGAGAGGATTTAATACTCATGTCAAATACATATATGGAACACAGTAGGCGCTTTCTCGATATATGTCCTAACCCTAATCCTAACCCAAATCCTTAACCCAAATCCTAACCCAAATCCTAACCCTAAAACTGACTTGTGTTGATGTTATAATAATTTTACATTTCGGTTGCTCATATATCGAGAAAGGGCCAAAAAGTGACTGCCCCAACCGGGAATCGAATCCTGGTCTCCGAATCAAACGTTTCGGCGTTCTAACCTTTCAGCTAATGAGACACGGTCAGAACAGTCAGTGCAAGGCCTTGCTCCACATTATGGTTTACGATGCGATTTATGCCTGTTGGTGTCAAGTGAAAGCGGCGAATTTAATATTATGTATATATGGAAAAATCACTGACTGTTCTGACCGTGTCTCATTAGCTCAAAGGTTAGAGCGCCGAAACATTGATTCGCAACCAGGGTTTCGATTTCCGGTTGGGGCAGTCACTTTTTCCATATATATATATATATATATATATATATATATATATATATATATATATATATATATATATATATATATATATATATATATATATATATATATATATATATATATATATATATATATATATATATATATATATATATATATATATTATATAGGCATATATATATATATATATATATATAAATGCGAAGATGTTTCTTTATAGAACCGACTTTAACAATCTCGTTCCCAGTCTCGTCACGGTTCCTGAATTCAATGGTTACTATCCATTGCCCACCAATTTGAGGGTCGCCACCTACCTATGCGAACACGTTTTGTGATTGGTTGATTACAACAATAAGACAATAAAATCAACCAGTAACCACAAAGAAACCCATGTCCTAACCCGAACAACTTTTGTTGAAGTAATTAAAATGAAATGGTTTTGTGGTTGGCTACCACAAAACCATTTCATTTTAATTACTTCAATTAATTACTTGCGACGATCTAAAATGCAACATTTGCCTGGCTCAAATCATTATACTGGCTTGAAATTCGTATGCTACCTGGCTTGTTATCTTTGAAGTCGACAAATAATGTCACTTCTCATTATCGTTGGTCTAAAATATCTTACCTAAAATGTTGCAGGTAAATCAAAGAATTCATTGCATATATGATATACCTTCATTATTTCCTTGGTTTTGATCCATTTTTCTTCCCAAATACCCGTCAGACGTTTAATGAGCCGCTCGTTTTCCTTCATTTTTTGCTCTGATTTCAAGCTGCTTCCATCCTAGAAGAAATCCCCCATCAAATTAATGGCTCTCGTTTCACGATAGGTACTTATAGTACGTATTCCATACATGGAACAGTAAATATACCTAATTCACAAAGATGGTATATTATTCAATTAATATTTTATTATATTATGTGAATATAAATTAGCCTTTGGAGCCTCAATCTTGTGTTAAATTATTTTGAATTATAAACACAAGGTCGATGCTTGAAAGGCTAATTTATTAGAAGAGCCTGGGTACGAGGTTGCTAATTTATATGTACCAGCCTCCTCTAGTAAATTATTCGATTCTAACCGACCCCAAAAACAACAAAGATCCTAACCCTAACCCCCCACCTAACGAGTTTTCTAACCCTAACCCCGGACCGTATAATTACACTGTTGTATTCAATCTCAGACCCAAGCATCCAGGGCCGCGCGGGAAATGGCTCTGGGTGCGAGACAACCTCGTACAGAGAGCATGCGTTCCTTTTGGCCTACGCCTTGCCTACGCCAACAAACGGAGGGTCTGGGAACACCGATGAAACTCATCATTTGATTGGTTGATATCTCACACCCAGTTTCTTTAGGAGCTATTGCTCGCGAAGTTTGGACACCTGATCTCGCATGAGGGCATTCAGAGGTAAAACGACGATGATCGTGGATGGATGATTTTTATTGGGGGATGGAAGGGTCGAGGAAGACATGAAATCAAAACACAGGAACTTACCGTACGTATTCCATATATGGAAGGTTCCATATGAAGAGCACACCATTGATCTAACGAGCATATACGTTTGCCCTGACGAGAAAACACATTGCCCTCGTACCAGCCTCCTAGTTAGAAGCAGTAAATTATTGGATTGTAACCGACCCCAAAACAACAAAGATCCTAAACGTAACCCCCCCGTCTAGCGGGTTTTCTAACCGTAACCCCCCCCCCCCCCCCCCCCCCCCCCCCCCCCCCCCCCCCCCCCCCCCCCGCCTAGCGATGCTTTACGACACAAACCAACTCGAACCTCCCCATACTTTTGAAGTCCTTAATAAGTAGACTCCTATGAGAGACAGCCTCTTGGAAGGGTGCTACTGCGTGTTAAATGTGGGCAACCTCGTTTCCCAGGGCATTTTGCCATCCACGGCGGAAGGTCGGCCCGAAAATAGCCTTAGTTAATTTATCTCCCTACGGATCGGCTAGGTCCATTCTATAATCCGATTGGCTTGTCATAAAACTCAATTATGCAGCCGAGTATAATTTAATTTCATCTAAATCTGAATGCTGTTTCTTATTTAGAAGTGATAGTTTTCGCTAAATTGGATATATGCTTCTTCAACATAATACCTTTTTGTAAAAAGATAACCATGGATGTATGGTGGATTATTTAAGCTTGTTAGCTGCTTTTTTTTAGAATGGCTGACAATGAACAACTCTGGACAAGCATTGAACATTTCTCAATTATTCAGGTCAACAAAGTAGATCAAAGGAAATGGAACAAAGACCATAAAAATTATCACTATCTAAAACAACCCAGAAATTCTGGGTGTCATGTGACCAGCGTGCCATTTTTTAGCCGAGTGGGTGATTAGAAATTGACTGTTGACGCATGCGGTCAGTAAACGTGTTAACAATCCCAATAAATGCGTACAAACAGTAGGCTGGTACGAGGGCAATGTATTTGCTTGTCATGGCAACATAAATGCCTGTTAGGGCAACGTATGTGCTCTATCATATGGAACCTCCCACCTTCCATATATGGAATACGTACGGTAAGTTTTATTATTTCCCATATGTTTTCAGTCGGAGTTTCACAGACCTCTGTTCCTTGGCGCATGGCCAAAACGAACGCAGGCTTCTGGTTACGACATTGGGTCACAAGCCCTTTCCTCCAGACCCAACATTTTTCTCCACGCCAAGACTTCAAAAAATATTTTTAGCGTGTTTGAAGCACAATATCACGGGAAATATTTAACTGTCGAAGTTATGTTAAGTTATAACCTTGTTTTGATCGATCTCGGTCGAGGTATATTGGATACCACATTGTTTTCTTCGACCACGCATATCAACCCACGGTGTCTTGTCTTATAGTAAACGTAAATTCTGGCTGTGAACCACAGAAAAAAATTAGCTGTTGGAAGGCTCACCCCAGGATAAACCAAATGCCCAAAATTTCCATACGGTGATTGATTTGCGTGGTTGATGACTAACAATTAGGTCACAATAATTACCTCCCTTGGTATGGTGGATTAATTGATCCAAGAAAAGTCTTTTTGACGTTAAAATCACACGCATGCGTTTCAATCGTCTAGTATAGACCAACACGGCACATGCCGCAAGAATTTATACCTGTCCCATCCTTAATTTCAATTCCTTCAATCTCATCCTGAAGATCTTTATTAAGTTTAACATTCGCTTCCTGAAACAAAAGAGCAGAAAAAACGAAAACTAATTAACAAAAGATTAAAAGCCTGGGCACATGACAAGTTTCCTTACTAGTTTTATACTTTAATGTGTTAATTATACACACTGCTGTAGTGAATGTGGGAGAGCTTGGAGTAGACAGACGATACATGGACGATCGGTCTAAGCTTGTATCCCTCAGAAAAATGATTCTAATTTCTGGACAGGAATCGAACCTGTAACCTGCTGATTGGCGGTGAGACGCTCTAACGATTGACTATCCGAGACTGAGATGGAGAGAGAAGGTTACAATGATGTACCGGTTCTATTAATATATTTACTGCCTATGCGGAAGTCAGTAAGTCACTGTATATCAGTAATGTTGGGTGTGTTAATATACATACAATCAATACACTCTCTTCAACAAAATGGATTATCTATACAATTATTTTATAAATGCGTGACAAATTGACTATACTTAAGACATTAGACAACAAGCCTGAGTTTTTTTGTGAGCAGAGTTGAGTTGGCTATCGCGCATAGAAAAACGAAAGCGAGATATCTCTAATTGTTTTAGAATAAATTAAAAGTTTTCGATAACCCAATAAATAAGTTTCATTTACTTGTTTACATAAAAATTGTAAAATATTCTTTCGAAAACGCGCGACTCCTTCTATCCCAGATTTCTATTTAACAATTATAACGATAATCACCGAGACTGAGGTGACTAATTGGTTTTAGTATCAATTTCAGGCATGAAACTGAATATCCAATTCAGACGTTTTAAACCAGACAGTTTGATATATAACTGTGTTAGATATAATTTGTAAATCCCAAGCACGATGTTTTCTTCACGTTTGACAGCTTCCAAAAATACACTAACAGTAACGATCAAAAACGGACGTAAAAAATACAAATAATTAAACGATAAACAACTTCCTTAGACAGTTCTAATATTGATAGAAATATGATGTGTACAGTCTCTTTATGCTAAATGTTAGAACCCTTCCGACGCGTTTTATTAATTATAATAAGTATAAGTCGCCATTTTTAAAATAATATGTCATGTTTTTAGAAAACATACATCAAAATGATGAATTCGCGAGGGGACTTGAACGCATAAACTCAGCTCTGGTCACAAAAATACATTTTGAAGTATGAAAAAGAGAGTTACTGGACATTCAGCCAAATCATTAACTCCGTTTTATCTCAGAAATTATACTAACAGCGGATAGTAACATCCCAGTCTCCTACAATAGCCAAGTCACGTTCATATGGCGATCTAAATCTGCAGGTAGAATTGCATTTCTGGTCAAGGACGTTTTGTAGTTAAAGGACGTTTTGTAGTTAAAGTGCCCATGCGACAAAATGTATCACATTACGTTTCCTGGCATAATTTTGTTTACAGAACATCATTTATGGTTAATAAATGTTCGCATATAGCCAAAAAATGAGCAACAAACATTCACTCACAAGAAATGTAACCTCCAATGTTCGCCCAAATTATTGTCCGGGCCATTGCCTCAATAATTTGTTCCAGACGAAGCCCGCGATTGCGATTGTGACGTCAGAACACACGTGACAACGCTTTATGTGAATTATACAACAAGTTACAATAGAAAGTTTTTCCCCCAAGTAGCTTTATATTCATACACAACTGGCCACGTTGTTGAGTCTTTGAACTCAACTTCCTCTAATCGCAACCTAAGCATCCGGAACATGTTCGAGTAATGGTGGCCATATAATCTCTGAAAAGGCGACTTCCCATGCGCTCAATTGCTTGAAATTTGGCAAGTTAAGTAAGAACAACCATGCTCTTTACAAATTTGTAAAAATTCGAAATAACCAAAATTTGGACCACATGGGTACAAAGTAAACAACCTTTAGTAGAAACTATCTTCTCTTAGTAGAAACTGAACCATGGACCCTATTACAAATGCTGCATTCTGATTGGCTACTCAACCGTCGTCTATTCGTGATAGACCGAATGTAGGCGAAACGCGCGTCAAAAACAATGGCAGAAAACTCTCGTTTTGGGGGAGTTTCAGATGAGTTTTTCGGATCATTTTTTTGAAAATAACATGCATGATTTGTAATAGTATCCACTAATTTGTTTCCTCTAAAAACATATTAGACAACTCGTCCCACATTGTCTATTTAACAATTAGACAACGAGTCCGAGTTGACTATGAGCCGAATAGTCAACGAACGCGAAGCCCGAGTTGACTAATCTCTCATAGATAACGAGGACGAGTTGTCTAATTGTTTTAGAAGAAACAAATTCGTGGACTATTACAAATCATGCATTCTCCCAAAAAAATATCCAAAAAACTCATCTGAAACCACCCCAAAAAACGAGGGTTTTCTGCCATTGTCTTGAGCGC